>PVJO010025733.1:0-22208 GCA_004026905.1 Hystrix cristata
TACCACGTTTGTCTGTAGAAAATTGATCTATAATTATATTATAGACATGAAGACTAATCAACTATTGACTTACTATTGACCTACAGTGAATATCTACCAAGTGGAAAAATTTTAACCCTACTAACAACAACACAGTATTTAATAGCAATAGCATAAACTTAACTATCTATTTAGAGATTCATAAAGCTTAATAGTTATACTAGTAAATGTCAAGAGAATGGGGAACTGGAGAATATAAAAAGCAACATTTGAAGTATTCTATGATATATGAGAAGGAAAAAAGGAAATAAAATAGAAGAATGTCCTATTAAGAAGCAAAAGAAAGTTAATCATGACAGAGAACAGCTGTTAGACACAATTTTAAAAAGAAGGAAATTCATTTTTAAAAAAGCAAAAACAGGAGATAAAAAAGGAAGGAAAAAGAAAAACGGGTGAGAGAGAAAAAAATAAAGTTAGAGGAAAAAAATAAGAGAAAAAAGGTAAAAGGTAAAAAGAATGCCAAACTACTGCAAAGCCTGATGAAGGAAGGACAAAATTAATATGAAAGAGAAAGTAAAAAATGTTGAGTCAAAAAAAACAATTCCTGTGTTATGGAATGAGTGGTTTCTTTCCAAGATCTGCAGTCTTGGGATCCAGCCACTCAAGACTTTCTATGCCTCATTTTAGGGTCTGTGGGTTTTCGAGGTTCTCTCATTACACTAGAGGTCCCTCTATCTCTTCCCCCACGCTGTGCCAAGGTGTGTCCTTGGTCCCACTGGCAGATAGAGAATGCAATCAGCCCCTCTCCTCTGTTTGCTTGAGGCTGCAAGGCGGAGTTTGAATGGGCTGTCAGATCTAGTGTCTTCATTCGTGTGGTCTGGCTGCTCCCTTGTCTCCCCGGGCATTGCCCTCCTCCAGGATCAGGTCAGTTGGTTATGCCTTGCCTCTGTCTCCCCATGCTGTGATTCCTTGTGGGGGGGAGCTGTCCGACCAGTAAGGGTCTGCTCTCTCACAAGATGGCGGGGTGTTGCTCCTCAAAACGTATTCCGTGCACTGGCCCGGGGGGCAGGCACCACTCTTCTGGCCTAGGTCTGCTCAAAATAGGGCCAGGCTCTGCTTCTCCACCAAGCTGGGTCTGTGTCTGTTCTCGTGAATAAAATTTTATTGGAATATTGTCCATCTGTGCTTTTTTGTTACAGAAATAGTCTAAGTACTCATGAGGGAGACCATAGAACCTTCGAGGCTACAGTCTAAAATATTTACCCTCAGCCTTTCCAAAATGCTTGCCACTTGATCGGAATGGAGTTGACAGTAAACACAAGAGGAATTATAAGTGAAGAGTAGATAAAAGGGAATGAATTTTGTTTGACAGGTTTTTCAGTGGCTACTATTGCTCTAAGAAATATATATACAAAGGAAATAAGAGAAGCACATATTATACGTTGTCAATTTTGTATAAAAAGAATATCTCCATAGTAAAGAAATGTGGAAGGTTTCTAATTTTTCATACAAGACTCTTTAGTAAAGTGGTATCTCAAAATTCTACAACACAGTCTGAAAGCAAGAAATAAATAACATTCAGCAATTATGAAAAATAATGGATTACTTTTATTATTTTTCAGGTCTTGATGATATTTTAAAAGATGTATTAAGATGATGTATTAGCCGGATTACAATTATAAAATTAAAACCTACTAGCTATTTCAACAAGGTAAATTTATTGTAGTGTTTTTAAGAATGAAAAGGATAGTCTAGGGTTCTTTGATATCGGGCAGTAGGATAGCCAACAAAGATGTAAAGTCTCAAAATCCTCAGCAGCACCCAAATCCACTAACTGTTCTCTCCAACCTTCAGAACCCTGTTCCGTCCTCACAATTCTTTGGCTCCCTCACACCAGACACAGCAAGTCTGGGTACATGAAGGAGGCTCGGTGTACATGTGAACATGTGTTTCTGCATTCTTAACCCTACATAGCATTTCAGTTTAAACCACAAGTGTAACTTGTATACACATTTACCCAGATTATTTAAATTATCATTCACTTTGTAATAAAATTAGCTTATGAAGTAAAATTCAAAATTACAGGACGTTATTAAACAGATATCAAGCAATATAACATATAAAATATGAGTTAAGAGAGCTTATTAAAATTAACTTAAGGATATCCTCTTTTTCTAAATGGTTTACATTTCAAAATTTCACAGCGATATATGCACACCTATGTTTATAGCAGCACAGTTTGTAATAGCTAAATCTTGGAAACAGCCCAAATGCCCATCAACAGCAGAAAGGATAAAGAAAATGTGGTTCTTTTATACAATGGAGTACTACTCTGCCATAAAGAATGATAAGCTTGAGATATTCCTAGGTAAATGGATGCATCTTGAGACCATACTCTTAAGTGAAATAAATCAGACACACATATTTAAATACCGCATTGTTTCTCTGGTGTGAGAAACTGAAGTGTAAATAAAGACTAAAATGTATTATATTGGGAAAGGGAAGAAAATGTCCAAATGGGAAACACAACAAGGGAGGGGCAAAGGAACAGAGGAACAAGAGAAATATGAAATAGAAGGAAAAAATGGAAACAAAGCTTTTGTAAATAGGGAGGGATGAGGGGGTGAGGGAGGGGAATGGGAAAAAAAGAAGCAACAAGATATGTCATGTACAGGTACAAATCCCCTATGATGAATGTTATCACTATGTACATCTAAAACATACCATTAAAATGAAATTTAAAAAAATAGTATTGGGAACCCAAATACAGGAAGCCATTTGTCTGTTTAACAATGAAACAACAGAGCCATGTAAAATTTCCCACTCAATGTCTCATTGCACAGGACACAAAACTATCCTGGAGATGGTGAAATATTACTCCATCTCTAGGAAATAAAAAGAAGCAAGCGATATTAATCTACCTTCCCCAGCATAAAGGCAAATTGAGAAAACTGATTGGACTAGAAAGGTTTTAGGAGAAATAAACAAGAAGCCAAAGAGGGTTTGAATTGGCAGATAGGAATTCTGGCTGCCTCTCGAGCATCTGTGTCTACAGATAATTACACAGCTAATTTCCAGATAACCATAGGAAACAGGAGAAAGAGCTACAGAAATAATTTGGTACTACAGACATTGCAAAAATGAAATGTGTTCTGAGCCTTCTTCTTCCTCTTAGAAGTTTGGAGATTGAATGTACTGTTAAAACTCAGGTTCTTATTTCATTCCCTAATGGATGAGCAAGTTAAGGGATGAGAATAAGAAATAAAAGACAGGGGGAAACTATCTTCTCTATAATTGCAGATATTCCCTCAAGGTTAAGGAGCATATTCTTATTATCCAGAAAGAATAATGTGGTCAGATTAACAAGGAATTTAATTGGGGTCCTGCATGGTTAAGAGATGGAGCTGGATGTGGTGGCCCTCACCTTTAATCCTAGCACTGTTAGGATTTCCCTGAAGAAGGAGAATTAAGAGTTCAAAGCCAGCCTGAGCTACACAACCACATGCTGTCCCCAAAAACAATCAAACAAAAAAAGAGAAATTGACTTCACTCTTATATTAGTTCCTCCTGGAAATTTAGAAATGAAAACTGGCCAAACCCTTTCCTTCAGATATTGGGTGAAGTAAATTCTCCAGATTTTGATTTCTTATGCTGCTGCTTTTTATACCAAATTACTAATACAGGATTCCTTGACTGACTCTAGATTTGCAGTCAACTGAATGGTTTGGTATCAAAGACAGTTGTCCTTGTCTTAAACCAAGGCTTGGCTGAATTGCAATTGCTTTAATACAAAGGTTCTGATCCAATTTTTTGTGGGATGCTCAAGTGATGGGTTGTGTTAGTTCCTAGCTGTCAGGATATGACTTGGAAGCTGAGTAAATAATGCCCGTGGAGCCAAGAAATTTCACTTCCCTAGCAGTCTCTCCATCTAAGGCTACACATAATAATTTTTGCAAAACCTGAGCAATAACATTCTATTACTTCACATTGGAAACTTACATTCATGATACATCTACAGTGGACATGTGGTACATTAAACAATGGACAAGTGGTGCATGTACAGTGGTACATAAGATACAATGATTTTAAAGCTGAATAAGCCGCAGAGCCAGTCTGTCATATGCTTACAATCTTTCGAAGGAAAATTGGGTTATAGAATGGGAGCAGTTCTACATTATGCAATAAATGTTATAAGATACTATGAAATAAATATTTATTTAGAAATCTGCTGGAGGAATAACAGTGGGTTATCAGAATTCCATTCCAAAATAGATCCTCAAAGATGTATAGTTTATGTCTTGAAATACAAAATGGATCTTCAGAAATAGAAAAATTAAGTACTGGGAATACTAGAATTGATATCTCACATTGCTAATTTTGCCAACAACTATACTAATTTTTGTATACATTATTATATTTAATACTTTAAATAACCACATGAGGTACATAGATGTCATTCTGTTTTTATTTCTCCAGTAAGATCAGTTCAGCATGACTAAGTGGGAACTCAATATTATTAAGTCATTTAACTTTAACATAATTGCTCTTAAGTGTCCTGGCTCCTGCGTCCCCTCCCAACAGATGGACAAGCACCTGAGAAGTAGAAACATCTGAGACAAGTAGAAACACAAGAGGGAGCTAAGAATGGACTCATAAAAGTAAGAAAATGAAAATACTTTGGGATGACAAGAAGGGGCCATAGTAGAGAACTTGAATGATGTAGTAAGAAGTCTGAGTTTTGAAGGGAAAGAAATTGAAAATCATTGAATGCCATTGAGCTAGAGGATGCCATGGTAAGATTTCCATACTAGTGAGCTTATTCCAGCAGAATTATGGATAATCGAGTCAGAGACAGATGGGACTAGGGACAGAGACACAAATTAAAAAGCTATGTTAGAATCCAGAGATGGAGGGAGATGGGTGGGGAGGGGAAAGGGGGCAAAAAAGAATCAAGATGAGCTGCATGTACATGCACCTGCTCCATAAGATCCATGTAAATTTTGTGTACTTAAAATATGTACTAATAAAATGGAATTTTCAAAAACCAAAATGTTAAAAAAAATAGAATAAATAAATGTTGCCTGAAGCTGAACAATGGCAGTAGAATGTAGAATGAAATAAGAATTCAGTCATGGCAGAGATGTGCATAAGAGCAGTAATTTTAGATGCTTCTATCATAATTAGGTAAGTGGATAATTGACTGTATCATTCATTAAAATATGGCATATAGCAAGAAGAAGGGCAGTTTGTGGAGGAAATACAGAGATTAATTTTTTTGTTCATGTGAAACTAGCGAGGTTTCTAGATGATCCACGTGGAGACATGCACGGATCTGTAGGTCTAAGATTCAACTGGGAGATGAGACCACCCAGAATATACTGAGATATGTATTTAGGGAGTTTGTCTTTTGGGGGAAGCAGAGAGAATTTCACCATCAAACGGGTGTTTGGGTGAGTGGCATCATCTACCACTGATACTCCTGATCACTTTACAAAGGCCAGAAAACAGTAACAGAATCTTTAGTGATGTATCTGTGTGCGGCTTTACCTAGTAATATTACCGATAATGGACACAGCATTTAGATTAGCTATATTCAGTGTTATACCAGCTTTTCAAAAATAGCTCCAATCCTGCACTTCTCCAAAGCCCTTTGAAATGAGACTTCACAATTTCTCCAATAGACGAAGCTTATGCTGAGATCCTTGAATCTTTGATATGTTTTGGCAAATAGAATGCTTTACAAGTTCTGAGCTAGAGCCTCAGGGCCCTTCTAACTCTGTCTCTTGGAATCTCTTAACCGTCATGATGAGAAGCCTGAGCTAAGCTGCCGGAATGGAAAGTGACAGACGGAGAAGCCTGGTTTGCTCTAGCCGTGGCCACTCCGGAGTTCCCCGTCACCAGCCGTCACCAACTGCAGAACGAGTGAGTCCTGGGCCACCTCCTACTGGCCCATGAACACATCTGTGATGGAGGATGTCATGGTTTTGACACACTGATTTTTAAAACACATTGCTAACAAAAATGGCAACAACAAATCCTGTTTAAACTTTCAATTGTCTTTGGCATTTGCTATAAGATTTCAGAGAAAAAATAAAATAATAACATAGACCTAAAATAAAGGTTAAATATATGTAAAATTATGTGACAGTTTGGCTTTTATGTTTTATGATGCATATAGATGTTTATGGATGACACATTTATGTATTCATGTAGAATAAGCCAAGTAGAACAAAAATAACATCCTCCAAAAGGGAGCTTTTTCCGGAATTTGAATCACTCTCAATTTAAGTGTGATAACTGTGCAGGCCCTTGGAGGGGGCAGGTCCTCAGCTACACCCCACCTCAGACACTCATTATTAGTATGAGCCAGAGCGAGAGACCCTTTGCCATTTTCCAATCTGTGTGTATTTTTTCAATCTTTTATTTTTCTTTTTTGTTAGTTCATGTAATTGTTCTTTACTTACGTAGGCAACTTATTTTTTTGAAGATGAATCTGCTCAAATGAATTATCATTTATATAGTCATAAAAGAATTTTGTTCACGTCCTCAGTCTCCACTCACTTTCTCATCTCTTTTAAGAGAGTCGATACACGATGTTACTGGGGCTCCTTTTCACAGGTACCCACCGGAGCAGACAACAGGTACCACTCCCTTCAACTTCCAAGCACCTGATTTCAGATCTGTTTGAACTCATCTGGCTCTTTTAGACAGAAAAAACTTTTCAGTAAAAGACTTTCAGCCTCACCAACTACTGACTCCTCCTTCTAATGTGTGTTTGAACCGGGCTTAACCTTACCTACCACCAACATCTGCTGAGACCTGCACTGTTCTAGGACACTAGGCAGCCCAAGAATCAGACAGCACATGCAGCTCTCTACAGCCACAGGAGGAGCTTCTGTGTGAGGTCAGCTCTGACTGGCCCTGGCCTCTATGGCCGATCAGGCCTCTGCACAAAGAGGAATCCTTTGCTCTGATGTCATTGGCGTCATCTGTCTGTGATCTCCCTGATCCCTCGTTCTCTTTTGTCTTGATGCTACTGCGCATTCCCCACATCTCCATTCAGAGTACTGAATCCGACTGACAGAATTTGTGGAGGTGGACAGAATATACCTGGCCTTATGGAGCTTATTCTTGTTGTAGGGAGGAATCAACTTTCTCATATGACTATTTGCATCACAAAGTGGAGTGGAAGCTTCCTGCAGACACCAAATGTAAAAGACTGCATTTCAGGAAGAAAACATGTGATCACAAATTGAAGCTAACATATTTTACTCCCAGCCAACAAGGAGGCACACTTGATTTGATAAGAATCCTTCCCTGGCTATGAAAATCTAAATTTACACGAGCAAATCCAAATATTTTTAAGTCTTTGCTCTTCAGAAAACAAAGTGATTAAAAAGTCAAATAACAACAAGTAATGGTGAGTATATGGATAAATTGGAGAACTTCTAGAAAGTTACAGGGATGTAAAACATTGCTTTGGAAACAATTTGGAAATTCCTCAAATAGGTAAACATACAATTACTATATGATCTGGCAAGTCTTACACTAAGCATACACCCAAAAGTAATGAAATCTAATCACTTAAAAATTTGTAATGAATGCTCACAATGGCATTAATCACCTGTAAGTAGCCCAATTTCCATCAGCTGATGAGTAGATAAAGAAAATGCAATATGTATACACACAATGGAGTATAAAAACAATATGGCAGTAAAAACATATGATGTACTGATACATGTGGGTGAAGCTTGAGGACATTATAAGTCAAAAAGACAGATATAAAGAACAGCATATTCTCTCATCCCATTTATATAAATGGGGGATATGGAGATTGTTTGAGGTCCAAGGAAGGAAAACGTTCTAAGACTAATTGTGGTGATGGATGCTCCATCATGAGAATATATTAAAACCCATTGAGTTATATGCTGTACAATGGTGAATTGTATGAAAATTATGATTTAAAAGTGTTTCAAAAATTTTAAAAAGCAAAAAGTCTTTAAATTTTAGAATAGTCATCACAGGTTTCCTTCAAGTATTAAATTGCTCTAGTGAGTTACACTGGTGGGTACAATGAGGGTCAAGTTTATAAAACGTACTAAAGCAAGGCCTCACAGTGTGAAAACAGAGTGGATTATATTGCCACCTGTGGTTCGCCAGGTCTCTTTTCTTGGAGAAGTGCCATAAATCTGTCTGCTTTATTTTCACCCCCTAGGACTTTTTGGTGCAAGGCTAATATGCAGTCCCAGAGGGACTCAGCTTTTGATGGCTGCTGACCCACCCTAATGGTTTTTGACACAGGTGAAGTTAGAATATGTAGCAAGTACAATCAAGGGATGGCCTGGGGTCTAGCAGGGTGCTGTTGCCAACAAGGCTGTGTTTTCTAAGGCTTTAGATGTATTTTAAATCTTTTCACAGATATGTTTGGTTTCTGTAAACTAAAGATGGTAGTGCTTTCTCATCAAAAATTATACAGCCTTAAAACCAGGCCATTAGCCTTCAGGAAAATCTGTGTGACCATAGCAAGGTTGGGGGGGAAATTGAGGGCATTTGGGGATAAGGGGCTATAGCCACATATTTGGTCGAAGCACTCCTGGAGTTTATTCTTGTGTGAGGTGGAGAGCTAAACCTGTGTGTCTAACAGTCCAGGATTTTTACTCCATAAAAGCAACTAAATCTTTGTATGTGTGGGTTTGTAAGGAAAGTTTGACTTCCAATAATACTGGCTTGTAAATAGCAAATCTTGGCTTTGATACTTTATTGACAATACCTCCAGTGACCTCAATATCATGTGTATTTTGGGTCAATATGTGCTAGTACTGTAGGGAATGTAGAGCATTTGGACTCCTGGCTTTTCAGAAAAGTCTGTCTTGATCACTTATATTCAAATCAGTGGACGTAGACTGACCTACACTCAGTAAGTAGACTATCTCTGCCCTAGAATCAGAGTTAATAAGTAGCCTTTGATCACTAGAGACTCTGTCTGCTCGGGTCTCTTTTCTGAAATTAGGCACTTTCCCCAGGTCTATACTCATCTTTTTTTCTCTAATGTAAGACCACCGGTTTTGTACTGCTGTTTGACCTCTGCATATGTGTGGAGAGGTTGTGTGTGTGTGTGTGTGTGTGTGTGTGTGTGTGTGTGTGTGTGCGTGTGACAGAGAGAAAGAGAGAGAGAGAGAGAGGGAATGCCTACCAATTAGGGAAAATAAAACTGTTTATAGAGAAGTAAATGCAACATACTGAATTTGGAGTCAGAAAAACTGAACATTAAAACATCTTAGTAGAAGGGTGATATAGAAAAATCAACTTGTTCCTCTAATTCTGATTTTCCTAATCTGAAAAATGACATAAAGACTCTACCAATTATAACCTCATCCTGAAGATGAAGAAAATATTAAGATATACGAAATTGTTATAAATAAAAGGCTGTCTTTAGTAATAATAATATGGTATGCGCACTCTGGTTTCACTTCATGTTGCTCCTAACTAAAGGGTTACTTTTTCTTCTCATGGGCATGTTCTGATTGTGTCCTGTCTTCTAACTGTTTTCATTTTTTTGGCAGGGGGTGGTGCTGAGTATCAAACTCAGGGCCTTGTGCTTGCTAAGCAAGCGCTCTACCACTTGAGCTAAATCCCTAACCCGTGATAGTTTTCTTATGTAGGACAAATATCTCCCTTCCAGCTCTCTCAAGCCATAGAGCAACCAGGACAACCTCTGAGCATCCCGAAGAGTGAACCAGCCTCTCAATTTCTGTTCTCTCTTCATTTTCAATGCAGTGCAGGCATCTGATCCTCTCAGAACAGATCTCAACTGGAAAGTTCAATATTATGTGAAATACCCAAAGTGGGCACTCACAGTTGCCAATGGAGGGAATTTGGGAAATTAGATTGGGAAACAGAATTGAAGTAGTTAAGTGCTTACAGTTTGTTTTTTCCAAGTTTCAAGCAACTAAGACCACCATCTAAATAATGAATAAATAAAATGGGAGCATGTTGGTTCCTTTAAAAGTCTTATGCTACTGTTATATAAATTTAAAATTAAGACCCAGTATCTTCCTTGCAAATAGTGTTCAGTGTGTCTGACAGCATGAAAATAAACCAAAGCCTTGTCCCACTGAGACAGCTGAACTAGGGCACTCAGTGAAGCAGAGAGAGAAACCTATTAGACATCCTATTAAAGTTTGACTACTTGGTCAATCTGAGTCCAGAGCCCAGAAAACATGTTCAAGGCAGAGACACAGGCCAGTGTGTGAGTCCCTGAAACATGTACTACTCTGATTGTTTAGGGAGAGTGAATAGGAGGAGGAAAGACTAGAGTTCATACAGAGTTTTGAAAGATACCAGCACTCAGTGACCAAGTTGAGAAAAATAAACACGGCAGGGGAGATAAGGAGGAAACTAGAATAATGTAAATCAGGGAGAAGCAACAAAGTTGATTTTTTTTAAGCAATGGTTTCAAGTAGTAGTTATAATAAATAAAGCAAGAAGACTAAAGCTATTCATTAGGATTAGTGACATTTATGACTTTCATGAAGTCTCTTTGGGTAGAGATGGGGAATTCAACTCAAAGTGAGTGTCTGAAGAGAGAGTGGAGGTAAGACAGTACAGGAGGTTGTCAGGGAAGGTTTGGCGACAAGGAGGAAAGAGGGAGATCAGAGGCTAGATTTTTTTCAAAGAAAACCTACATTTGCCCTGAGTCTCCAAGTTTTTCCCCTTCTTCTCTTCCTGCAGATTCTGTGCTCCAGCAAACCAAACAGGGGCTGACCCCAGGGTGTCACAGAAGCACCTTAAGAGAGCCTATGGGGTTCCAGAAAATTCCACGCCAAGCAAACCATCTCCAGGGATAAGTGCTTGGGTTGCTCTTGGAAGGGTTCCCAGGATGGGAAGATAACATTTGATGACCAACATAAAGGTTTTATCTTTATTAACCAAAGTGCAGCTCTACAGAACATCTCAATATGAATAAATGATGCTTTTGCTAATACAACCAGCATTTAAAAGTAACAAATCCATTGTTTTCTATGGCAAGCAATAGTGACAGTTCTGTTTTCCTAAGTGATCTGTCTCATTAACTGAAGCTGTCTACTTTCTTAGCATTAACTCACTTGGTACTACCACTTAGATAAACACAAACTGCCTGAAACATCTATATTCTTTATGATCCCCTAAACCCGGCTTCCCTATTGCTTCTTTTGTTTTTATCGAGTGAGTTTTATGGCGGTAAAAGGTTGCAAACTGCAACTTGTCACTTTCTAGTGGCAGTAATTTAGCATCTAACAAGCAAAGCTCCTAAGCTGCAGAGAAGTGAAGGGGCGCAGGTGCATTACGTCTTCAGCTAGGGCACAAATGAAGTTGACTGTGAAAGAGACTGAACATGCTGAGATGTGGACACCAGGCTCAGGAAGCACTTTCCGTGCCTATGTGTGGAGGGATGAAAAGGGAAGGTTGGTATCAGCTTATGGGAAAAGGATAAGCCAGCTACAGAGCAGCATGTTACAGTAGTAATATTGTTTCTTTGTATTTTTGGTGCTTGAGATTGGTGCTAGTGCTCTACGACTGAGTTAAATCCCCAACAGTAGTGATGTTAATAACATTGTAACCATAATATTGATAACAATCCTCGCCCTTGTCAAATGCTCTAAGACTTTGGGCCACACGCTGAGCTAGGGATTTTAGAAACTCAACTCATTGCATCGCCTTATGATTTGTACAAACATCTTCTTCAAACTTCTGTTTATAAATCGGAAAAGTTGAAATTAAAATAACAACTGAAGTCACAAAGAAAGCTTCAAGTTGTAGAAAAAGATTTTAAACTTGGATGCACCAGTCATCTTTCTAACCATTATGTCTACGTTATGGTTTAGATCTAAAATGTCCCCTCGAAAGTCTCTGTGGAAGATTAATGCATCGTGGGAACACTGTTCATCAGGACATTCACCCACAGATGAGTACAGTAGGTGGATGTGCTATTATCAGGAGGGGTCTGATCAGAGGTATGTCACCTGGGTGTCCTTAGATCCTGCCACTGTACTGCCATAGACCGATACTTTTTTTCCTGCCATGCCCTCTACCATCCTGTTTCTGCTTTGGAGTCAGCTGACTATGGACTAAAACAGTGAACCAAAATAAACCTTAAGTTGGGAGTGGAGGTTATGTCTCAGTAACCAGAAAGTAGCTAAAACAGTCCACTATTCAACTAATGATAAGGATCTTTCCATATGTAGCTGCAAGTCAACTATGTGACAGTAAGAGAGAAGTTAGATAATGTTCTCTGAGGATCCCCATATGTAAAGTAAAAAGATTGAACTGGACAAATGATCGGATTCTACTCTGAATGAACAACAGTCTCTTCTAACTGGAAGCATCTTCAGGGAAGGTACTTCTTCAATTGCTCCTACAAAATTTAAATAACATTTCAGAGCAATTTTCCTAAAAACCGCTATGCAAGAATGAGGGCTCAAACAGGTGAACAGACGAGTGGTCCTGTTTGTGTGGCACTATTATGAGGCACTGTGAGATTCAGAGTAAGGACCATCTTTCCCAGACATCCTGGCTCGGGAACTCCTAAGATAAGCTTAATGCCCCGATGCTATCAAAAGAATCGATCTCTAGCATTCTAGAAGCAACTAACTTTTGATTTTTATTTTCCATTTTGATTTCCCAATATATAAGATTCCTTGAACATACAGTATTCTTCCAATGAGAAAATAAACATGGATTTTACTGGTAAAATGCTGTTATGTGAATATTCATAAGCACGGGTGGGTTCTTATGTTTAGCTTTATTTTTAAATAAGGAATTTAGGAGCTAAAGAATATATGTGAAAAAAATGCAACTTCATAATGCAATATGTATCTTCTACATAGGAAGTATTTATATTCAATTTTCTCTGTTATTGACATCAATATATTGAATTGTTGCCTAATATTTATATGGTTTACTTTTTTCATTCAACTTTTATTAGGTGTATCTCTTTAATATGTAGAAATTATTTTGAAATTTTTGATGCATTGTGTGCAAGTATAACCTATTTACATTTGTTAAATTAGCATTTTATTTGTATTTCTACTTTATTATTTTGCTTTAACATCTTCATTTTTCTCTTCTTTCCTTCTGACTTCATTCTGTAGTCTTTATTTTCTTCTTTTCCTCTCATTTTACGCTACATAAAATATTTTCCAAAATTTTTTCAAATGTTAGTTTTGGGGTTTGGGTTGTTTTTTGGCGGAGGGGGACAGTTGAGACAATCTCTTACTGTGTAGTTCAGGCTGGCTTTAAACGCGCTATGTACCCCAGGCTGTCCTAGAACTCCCAGTGATCCCCCTGTCTCAGCTTCCTGAGTGCTGGGATTACACACCCAGCCCCAAATATCAGGTTTTTCTACTCCCTGTCCACCATTTTTTCTTCTTTTATGCATTAGACAATTTTAAAAATAAGCATGTATTCCTTTTTAGAGTTTTATTTCTTTTTTGATTAGTAAGACAAGTGGTTGGTTATATTTCATAAATTTTAGTTTATCCTGTTTTAAATCTCATTTTTCACAGAGTTATATTTTTCTTGTGGCTGATGCATAAATTCCTGTGTTTCTGTGAAGAGGTTTTATGGTGTTTTTTTTTCCTACCAGAAATTGAGGAGTCACATGGTTCTAGATAAGTCTTTTGTTTATATCTCAAATGGGCATTTGAAACTCATGTGCCTCTCTTAAAATTTTGAATCCCAAGTCACTTGTGTTCTAAGCATGGATAGGAATTTTTCATTGTCTTTGTCAAAAGATTTTTATATCTAAACACCATTACAAGTATGCATTTTTTCAGCATCTATTAAGTTAGGGATCATTTCATCACCTTTGCAAAGAGAGATGGTGACCGTCAGAAGTAAGTTGATCAAGCCTATTCCTAATCAGATAAATAAATTTAAATTAGTTTAGTCTTAATTTCATTATTTTTTGTTACTTTATGCTTTTAAACATGTATATATGCACTCACATCAGTTGAAACTACTAACTTACTATATGCTAATGAATGAAAATAAAAATAATTAATTCATTGAAATTTTAAGTAAATTTTTGTATTTTATACCCTTTAATACGATAATTGCACTCTAAAAATTTATTCTCAGGATGTAATTGTAGGATTATGAAAAGACGCAAATGTAAGAACGTTTATCACAGCACATACTACTAGAAATTTTAGAAAATTTTCAACTATCAAAAATGCCCAACAAGGGGCTGGGAATTTAGCTCAATGGTTAGAGTGCTTGCCTTGCAAGCACGAGGCCCTGAGTTCAATCCCCAGCACCAAAATAAATAAATAAATAAATAAATAAATAAATAAATAAATAAATAAATAATAAAAATGCCCAGTGATAAATAATTGGTTAATTAAATTATGATTTATCCATATAATAGGATATGATAGTTATTTAAATGATGTTACATAAATTTATTTATTTAGAAATATGTTCAAATTTAATTGCTTAAAGCAATTGCAAATATTATTGTTATCAGCCCAGTTTGAAAGAAAAAAAATAAATATGTAGAGAAAAATGTATGGAGTGTTACATATCAACATTATATAATTTATTTTTATAAGCTGAGTTTATGAATAAATTTGTACTTCATGCTTATTTTGAGCTTTTTATTTCCTCCAATATATATGACAATTATGCAATAAAATATTTTAAAAGAATAAAGTACACATTAGTGAAGATTTTGAATCTTTAAAGGATTTGTTTTTTAAATCAGGTTTTCCTGGAATCACTATTGGCTAACACCTACAAAACCTGGTATCTTATAATTAGGTTTTTTTCCCCAACACAGAAGCAGTTAGTCAAACTAATATCCATCTTTTAGAATGACAATGAGATCATCTGAATAATTCATAAATTGGTTTTTGTGCTTCCCTGCTGGGATCATGGACCCTCCCGTGGGCTGACCAAATTGGAAAGAAATCAATGTCCTCTTTGGATGGACTGACATCTTCTTTCCCATCAAGAGTTATTCTACCTCCTTCCAGCCTCTTTCCTGGGACAGCAACTCCTCTTTAGGGTTCCTTCTGTGAGGTTCTGGTAGCAGGAAATATTCTTCTGTAGGTGTGTTCCTCCATCAAATCTGATCTGGTCAAATGGAGAAAATGTGATTTCCTGAACAATCAAGTGCCCAGAGACTAACTTCTTACCAGAATAGACACTGTTTGGCCCCAGACCCCTGAGGCCACCTCTTATTTTTGTCTTTGTTTTGTTTTTTATTAGTACATATTTGCAGTACATACTATTTTACCGTCATCTTGGAAAGTGGATCAACTTGTTTCTTTTTTTAATCCCTTTCTCCTTCCCTCCCTCCTCCTTTTCTCCTCTAATTCTCCTTTCCTCGTTTTCATTATTGTTGATACTATTAACCTTTTTCACTTTGTGTGACTGTGGATGAAGTACTGACTAGAATCATGACTGAATTTATACTGACTAATATGGAGATGCTAAATACTAAATGCTAAATAAATCAAGTAAAACATGCCTACAAATTCATTCTTTGATGGACAGAACATCAAAATTAATCAACTTGCAATCAATTTTCTTGTGTTATGTTGTATTGATCTGACCTGAGGAAGCCAAATGCCTTGAATGAATCCATACATTAACTTTAAAATGAATCATTTCACAATGGTGACAATGCTGAGACCTGAGAAGATTCTTTCTCCTCATCCCTGATAACCCTTTCTTATCTTTTTCTTATCTTTTATTTCATAATTTCCCTACATTCAAATTAGACAATAATATTAAGAGATTTATCTCTCCTCTTCCTGACCCTTAGTTCATGTCATTTATTCTACTCCCAATTCTTTTTCTTTCCATAATGTTCATTTAGTCTCTTTGCTGTTGAACATTACCTCCTAGAACCACTGTTTGATTGTCCTGTGTTATGGCTTGTATCTAGATGACTCCCCAAAGCCTCATGCACTCATATGTGGGGCTTTTTGGAGCTAGTTGGATCTAGAGCGTGTGATACTGGGATTAAGGGTCTGTAGTTCTAAATTAGTCCACTGATTGGAATTAGCATAGTTCCGGGTGTGGCTGAATGGATTTACAGAGACAGAATCCTCATCCTAGTGGTGGGTGACACCACACAAAAGCCTTGTAGCCTGGATGGGATAAAAGGGAAAGATAAGTTCACTGCTGCTGTTTGTTGTTACACTGCCTCCTGCCTCCTGCCTCCTTTGCCATGGACTGTTTCTCCCCGAGTTACCCCTCTGCCATGCTGCCCTGCCTTGGAGCCAGCCAATTATGGACTGAAACTTCTACAAACTGTGAGCTAAAACAAACTTTTCCTCCTTTAATTTTAGGTGTCAAGTATTTTGTCCCAGCAAAGAGAAGGTAACTAAGACACCATGCCTCCCACATGCAGGCAAGGATCTTTCCAGAGAGAAAGTATGTGTTAGTGCTTTGACATGTACCCAAAGTAGGGTGGTACCTAATGGAAGCTTGTTACATTAATAAAGCAATGGATATAACCAAACCTGTAGCTCAGAAGATATACAAAACACATTCTGAAATGTCTTACAGTTTATGTGGGACACAATTTTCTTTCTCATTTGATGCTAATCAATTTGATTGTATTGAAAGATTGTATCAGTGATATCTCTGTGAACATCTCTCTTTTCTCTAACAGACTTGCACAATTTCCAACATCAATCAGGAAATCAGTATACATTGATTTCATGCAATATTTATGTATTAATGAATTAATTTATTCTCATGGTACATCCTTTACTCCACTTATATGACAATAGTCTCATGTTGCTGGGTAATTTTTTTGTCTTTTTTTTCTTTTTATTGAACAGCAAATCAACTGAAGAAAACCTGTACTTTGTGTGTATTTATAAATGACTTTTTTTTTCCATTTCCAAGTGTGAAGCTGCAAAACTAGCATTATCCACTTAGTATGTATTTGTTGAAGAAATCTTGACATAACAATATCTTCACATCTTTCCATGCACTCATCTGTTTGCTCTTTATTCTTTTCATGTGGCTGTCTGCTTTGTGCCAGGCATCAGTTTATTCACTGCTTACCCAAAGCAACCAGCACAGTCCTATTCAGAATCAGGTGTGTGTGTGTGCGTGTGTGTGTGTGTGTGTGTGTGTGTGTGTTCGTGCATATGTGAGTATGCATGTTTGTAGAGACTCATGGAGCCCCTTATCTGGGAAAGATGGGGAAGAAAGTTGGGCTTTTATTTAAGCAAGAAGAGTTTTCATACTCTGGCTCCCGAAGATGTTAACGATAATAAATACAGGAAAAGCATATGACTACAGCTTTGTGTTCAAGCAGGATGCACTAGTATGAACCTAAACCCACACATAAGTGTCCTGAGTAAACATCCAGGTGAAGGGATTGAAAGTTCAGCCTAAAGGTCAGGAAAAGCTAGAGAACTATAAGGCCATGTGCAGGCAGGAAGTCCACTTAGGAAATTCTAACTGCATAAATCCAGGACTACCAGTACTCATAAGTAAAGGAAACCAGTCACTGGATGGAGTAGAAATCAGTTGCTGGGCCATGGCCTGCACTGTAGGGCCACAGAATAAAAGAACAGAAAACCACACTTCAAGAAAGTAAGAGGAAACTATTATGACATGAAAAATTCATATTCATGTGATAAAACGAACAGAGAAGATAAGTTGGTTTTTGGATGGCAGTAATGAAGTAAAACTCCCAATCAAGATTTAACAAAGAATACAACAATATTAAGGTTAAATAATGGCAGGTCAGCTCAAAGTCTCAAAGATTTTACATACGACAAGAGAAAGCAATATGAACAGACACCATTATCAGTTTCAAAATATTAAACAATTTTCTGTTGAACTGTGGAAAACAAAAAGGATGTCATCTGTAGCAACAATCATTTTGACATCACCTAATGAAGCTTTAATCATTTCTGTGAGACAATTACAAATACACATATAAAAACAGTTGGAAATATTTTTAATCTATTGATTTTCTCAAATAAAGGCTATATCCTTGGGATATCTAAAATAAACCTACAGAAAAAAAGTAAATCTAAGTAATGAATTTAGCAAAGTACTAAGGTCTATACATGAAAGTAAATTTTATTTCTAGAAAAGAGAAACAACAATAAAAAAGAAACTTTAAAAATCTACACCATTTAAAGTGGCATTAGACAGTATCAAATGCATGCAAATAAATCTTTAAAAATGTCTAAAGATACACAAAAATCCAAATGTTACTGATGTCATTTAAATTT
This sequence comes from Hystrix cristata, assembly GCA_004026905.1. Classification (NCBI taxonomy): domain Eukaryota; kingdom Metazoa; phylum Chordata; class Mammalia; order Rodentia; family Hystricidae; genus Hystrix; species Hystrix cristata. Next base: position 18,231 of record PVJO010025733.1, read on the forward strand.
ATATAAATGTAGTAATTCAACATTTACATAGCTTGAGAGAATCAATATTGTGAAAATACTTCATTTTTTCCCAAATGCTGTATAAAATCAATACAATCACATTATAAATCAAATTAGGGTATTCTGAAAGTCATAAGTTGATTATAAAATACACAAGAAACTCAAAGTATCAAAAAAATAGTCAAGACAATTTTTAGGAAGAATGAATTTCTTGGAGAATTTAGGACACCAGATAATAAGATTGTTAATCAGCTACTTTAACAGCAGTGGCAGGGTATTGGCACTAAGACTGGCTTATTAGGCTGATTATTCAAACATACTAGAAAAACGAGCAACACGTTCACCTTTACATGGCCTTCTCATTATACAGAAGATGACGACACCCCAGTATAAACTGGAAGCTTGGCACAAAAGCCAATCACTTTCCTATAGCAGCACTAAAAATAGAATCTAAAATATACACACTATATCACTGACATCATCATCCACTTAAAAAAAAAACCTGAAGTATATATCTAACAAAATATGTGCAGCCAGATTCACATGAGAAAAGCTACAATACTCCCATGAGCTAAATTAAATAAAAAGTAAATGGAGAAATATGCCATGATAGGAAGACAATATTGTCTTCCCAACCTAAGCTATAGATTAAATGGGCTCATGCTCAAAGTCCCAGCAAATAGCATTGTGGATATTGGCAAACTTATTCTAAGATTAAACAGTGAGCCAAAACATTGAGAATTGCCAACACAATATTGAAAGAGAAGAAAAAAATCAGGAAATGACACTACCTTACTTCAAAACTCACTGCAAAGCTATGTAATCAAGAAAGTGTGGTACCTGCAATAGAGGCGATAAAGACATCAATGGCATAGAATAGAGTTAACTGATCTTCGATGAAGGAACAAGGCAATTCAGTGGAACAAACCATCCTGGCACAGCCACAGTTATCACTCCACTGGAGAGGAGGGATGTCCCTTCTCACCTTAGCTGGCCATGGTAATTTCCTACTCAGGGCTGATGTTTTCCAGCAGAATGGTTGGCTGAAGCCAGACTACCAAGAGTTAGGTGCTAGTGGAATCTGGGAGGGTGAAAGAACTGAAGGTTCCCGAGGGAGCAAATGGCCTCCGCTCAAGCAGAGGACACACGGGGAATCATCTGAGACACAGAAAGCAGCTCAGCAGTAATGAATTATGCTTACGACGAAGTGATTAGTGAGCAAGGAGGCAAGGAAGCCTGCACTTGTACCCAGTTGAGGAGGATTACAGAAGGGGGGCGTGTACTTGAACTCTATGATGGAGACTTGGATGAATACCATTTTGGTCTACAATGAAGCTTGACAACTGACAGATTAAAAGAATTTGAATAACACTACCTGATTTCTGAAGTCCATCGGATGTCATTAGGCCATAACTTATGCCAACATTTAAGTGAATCACATTGGGGAAAATACATTGTTTTTTATTTGAATATTTTATTCACATTCAGGTACACTGCATTAAAAGTAATCTAGAATTTTCCAGGAAAAAAATCAAGTAATTGAGAATTCCTTTGCTCATCACTGTATGAATTTAGGCACCTTGGTTTTAATACTGACTTTTCTGCAGATAGTATTTGTCTTTGTAAGAGAATTCCATGGCCAATGGGACTGTGGCACAGGATATCTGACCAGGGATCAGATCAGCTTGGGGTTTCATGCCCGCAACTCACAGTGGAGGCAGATGTAGAAGCTCAACTTCAGGTAGAGCTCATACTTTTTTACAATGCCCAGTGGGGCCAACAAAATGTTCTAGTCTCAGAAAATATGACAGTATCAGAAAGCAAAGTCTCTCTCGCTCTCTCACTCTCTCTGTCTTTCTCTCCCCCCGCCCCGGGCTTTTTATCCCCCTGTGTCCTCCTTCTTTCCTTTTATTTTCCCTTTTTCCCATCTGCTGCTCTCTGCTTTCTGTATCTGCCTCTGTCTCAATAGAATCCTTCAACTGAAGTTCATCTCCTCATTGCATTCAGCCTGTGGTCTCTTTGCTTCTCTTCCTGCTCAGAGTGTCTCTATTTCTTTACTAACATCACACTACAAAGATTGGTTAAACCTCCTTTTCCACGAGGACTTCTTCTCTCAGTTTTCTGGCTGACATAGACCTCTCCATCTCTCCCAAATCCCTATTTCTGAGACTCTGGCTTATCCCTGCCACTAACCCACTGTTGCTCAGTGGAATATGCTCCTTGAAATGTGCATCTTTTTGGAACTACAGAGCACACATATCCAGAGAAAAGTAGATGATCATTCAGTGCTTGCCTAGCTGGGAAGGGATTTGCTTATTGATGGCCAGAGACAAGTGGAAAACAGAGAAAGATGCTCAAACAGGTCTGTATTGTGGCTTCTCTCCTGTTCCTTTCCATAATATTTTCTCTCCACACCTTCTCAGTTAAAATTTGCACCTTCATTTTTTTCTTGGTATCTTTTTGTCTTCATTGGTCTGTTTTATTATTTCATTTTTAAGTCATCTGACAAGTGGTCACATATTTTTTCTCCTATTTATTTTGTGAAAGAGCTCCAAGATGCCTTTCTCTCTCTCTCTCTCTCTCTCTCTCTCTCTCTCTCTCTCTGCCTCCTTTCTTGTCTGCTTCTTTTCCTGATTATCCACCCACACCCTCAGAGTAATCAAGTTTTATTTAGAATGAGTAAAAATAAAATTGCTTCAGGGCTCAGACCATGTAGGCCAAGCTTTGCCCGGAGACAATGTTTACAGCTGAGCGATAAATTGAGATTGTTATCGAGGGGTTGGCAGCCTGTTAACTAGAGCAGGGCTGGAAATATTGCTGTGAGAACTGCTGAACATTGGAAAGTAACTGCATAATCCTTCCTGTAATAAAAACAAGTTGGTGGACAGTGACAACACCGTAAGAGTTGCTGTGGTCAATCTGGGGAAGAAGATCTGGTGAGGTTAGCTCTCTCGGAATAGACCTTTTCTGCCCTAGAGATATGACTTCCAGGGCAAGACAGGGCTGCCTGACAGTCCAGGATGATGATTTGCAAAGTGGTAATCTGGGAAGTGATACTTGGATAAGAAGAGGCTTAAGGAATTTTTCTGAACTTCATAGTTTTGTCTTGAAGTACTAGAACCATAATAAAGGCAGGGACTCAGACACGGAGAACAAAGCACAAAGCCCATCTCTTGAACTAAAATACATTTTTTTTCTCTTGAAAATAGAACACAGCTAGTTGTCAGATTTTTGTTCAAGGTCCTGTTCTGTTCAGAGAAGGGCTGTATTTCTCAGTCGTTTTTGCAATATGTTCAACCACATCCCCAAGTTCTGACCGCCGGGATGCAGGGAGAAGTCATATACGCATGTCCCAGCCTCCCCATAAAAGTCATTCAGTCACACTCTAATCTGCTATGCCCCTCCCCAGTCTGTGAGTGATAGGTGAGAACTTTCAGATGGAGAGCCTTAAGATGGAGGAAGTCTGTTACTCGGAATTATTCCACGAAGGAGAGTCATGAAAGACAAAGAAAGATGAAAAGATGTGCACAAACACAGAGACACTTGTCCAGTTACAAGGACCAAGAACACCTTGGTCAGGCTATAGATTAAGAAATATTCACTTGGAGCCAGGTATGAGAGTACATGTCTGAAATCCCAGAACTCTGAGAGGCTGTCAGGAGGATCACAATTTCAAGAGCAGCCTGGATAACTTAAGCCTTGGTGAGAACTTTATCTCATAATAAAAATAATTTAAAAAAAAAAGATCTGAAGATGTAGATCAGTGTGAAGGCCTTGAGTTCAATCCCCAATCCCACAAAACAAGAAAGAAATATTCATTTTATAAAGAAAAGGATCAATGGACAACTATCAGCCTGCAGTTTGATGACCAAGACGAACATGTGCTGACTGTGAAGCCCTAGTTTTGTCTCCCAGTTGCACTTGCTTAAGCCCAACTTCATATCTGGGGGTGCCACGTGACTTAGGCTTGCGCAGTCA
>PVJO010025734.1:0-22194 GCA_004026905.1 Hystrix cristata
ACACTCTAAACAAAGTTTCTTCAGAATTCATCTCTTATAGTTATGCTTTATATCTAAATTTGCTTTTCATATTTCCAATCATGTAATCATTTAATAATTTATTTTGTCATACAATCAGTGGATACATGTTGAGCATCTATTATGACTTTTTTTTGGCACTGGGGATGGAACTCAGGGCCTTGCGCTTGCTAGGCAAGCGCCCTTCCACTTGAACTAAATCCCCAGCCCTCTATTATGTCTTAGTATTCTTATAAGCATTTGGAAATCAAAAGTAAAAAAATAGTCAAACATTATAATACAAATTATAGATATTGGAAGGCTCGAGGTATTTATCAATTGGAAGAACTGCATGTCATTTTTATTGTTCTGTATCTATATTTCTTTTTATTATGCTTCACAACCTGCAATTTGTGTGTGGACTGATGTTAAGTCTCTTATGCTTATCTCCCATAATCTTTGATTATCTTGTTCAATTTTTTTCCCATTCTCTCCATTAAATCTAGGAACTTTTTCCAGCACAGCTGAAGTATATCTCAAGCTAAGTTCTCCACCACCATTGTTTAATGAACGAACAATCAAGATTGCATTGAATACAACCAGAGTTGGTGATCCCTCAGCAGGCAGACAGCTACAGAAACTTCTCTGCATGTTACTAGAAGACCCCCAAATCCATGAGCAGTTATTACCACTAGGGGGTGGGAGTACTTTCCATTATATTTCTTGACCCCTGCCACCCCGTGTTTTTTCTGTACTAGGAATTGAACCCAAAGGTTTTGTACTGAGTTGTATCGCCACCCCTTTTGAGACAGGGTCTTGCTAAATCAGGCTGGGCTCAATTTGCTCTCCTCCCAACTCAGCCTCCCAGAGTGCTGGGATTACAGACAAGTGCCACCAGTATCAGGCTCAGCTGAACCTTTTTTTTTTTTTTTTTGGTGCTGGGGATTGAACTCAGGGCCTTGTACTTGCTAGGCAAGCGCTCTACCGCTGAGCTAAATCCCCGGCCCCTGAACCTTTTCTTAATAGTTTTCATTTCTCTGATTAGTTCATGAGGACTTAGATCAAATCATCCACAAACATCTGTATATTTAAAATAGAAATAAAGATATAAACAATTATCTTGTACCATTTCCTATATTATTTTACAACAGATCTAAATTTTAAAAACAATTTGGAAATTGCTTCTCTTTTGAGGCTAAAGAAGTTAACCTGTTTATCAAATAAATTTTGAGCTAACTAGAAAAAATATGAATGGATATTTTAACAGAAAATGTTTTTATATTAGTATGTGTGTGAGAATGAATTCTGCTTTTTTCTATACTTTTATATGAGAATAGTAATTAATTACTCATTAATTAATGAACCGATGGTCTGATGAAATTAAATGTTCAAAAGAACTTTAAAAGGCTTCATAGCCAGCAATACGCCTGTGATCCCAGCTGCTCCCTAGGGTCACAAGCTCCTGGCCAACCCAGAGAACTTAGTGAGGCTGTCTGAAAATAGAAAGTTTACAGGAAAGAAAAGGTTGAGGATGTCATGCAATGTTACAGAGCTCTTGTATCTGATCCCCAGAACTAAGAAAAAAAGATAAGACTAAAAAGAGAGACCGATGTCTAGTACTGTTCATGTTCTTTGGAAGATGAAGTGGAGGCTCAGATGTTACCCTAAATTTGCTCTTGATTAAGCAGACGAGAAAGGTGTCAGTTTTAGATCTCTTGGATACCAATAGATTTCCATGGCAATTCCATGACACTATCCTATATTTAAATTTAAGAACTAATACTTACAGTGAATAGTTCCTGAATTCATACTAAAGGTTAACTGAGTATTGTAAGTGTGGCTACATTTTAGTTCTAAACTCATTCTTGATAAAATCCCATCACTGGAAGCAATTGAAGAAAGTGTGATGCACAGTCTCAATTGCCTCTGTATTTGCTCTCAGAGGCAAAGAATAGGTTTTCTTTGCCTGTTTAGTTAATTTAACACATGTATAGATGTTTTTAGTGTGATGTTACAATGGAAATATAGCTTTGGATTGACACCTTGGGAAAAACACTCAATTTTATATCTTGAGGGAGAGAACTAGATTTAAAATTCTTTTTATTACATTTTAGACTCATCTACAATTTAAAAAAAATTGTCCTTGATTTCCCTAAATCATTGCTTATATTATAATATCAACAGTATCTGTCTGAAATTTGCCGTCAGTGAAACAAAAGTTTCTTTCAAACATGTAATTATTGGTGACAATATTTTGGGTTTTTTTCATAAAAAAGAGTTCTTATATGTTCATTGTCGATCATTTCCTCTAAATCAATTCAAGTAGGAATCAAAGAATGATTCCTCCAAGTCATTCAAATGGTTCTGCTTATTTTGACAAAAATAACTTAAAATTGTCAGTTATATTACTGACTGCTCATTTCTGGTTAGGTTTGGGTCTTAGAATGTAAAGAAATTTACCAATCATAAAACTATTGGAAAATGTTGGAATATTTCTAAAGACCTATGTGATGGCATGGCACATCTCATCTCTGCCAGTTAAGGGTACGTACGTATTCGGAGCTTGTATAACACCCCCCAGAGCTTCTCTCTGCACCTACCAGGACTAAGACACAGTAACCCAAAGGCTATCATGCACCTGCAGCTCATTCGCAGTGGGCCATCTTTGATCCATACACTATCGACACCCCTTTTAACTCCATTAGCTGAGACATCAAATCGAGAATCTCTGTTTCATGGGCCCCTATCAATAAATTCAACTTTATTCAGGTTTATGTTCCGTCCACCATTATTCACCACCCATACAATTCATTCTCATACTTATCCTCCAGACTTTGAGTGTAAGAATTAGTAAAGGCAAGTCTTTGGGACTATGGTGTCCCCCTCATGTGTCATGCTATGTGTCTTATTATTAGAGGTCTGCCAAGATTTGAGCCTGGTTCTAAGCCTAGAAGTGGAAGTGGGTGGTAACAGCAGGGCCTGAGGAACATCAGCATTGTCTGGCTTGGTAAAAGCATCACGGAAGGTCATTCCTGTTTCCACAGGTAATACAGGGTAAGTTTCTTCAGGCAGAGGTGCAAAGTCCACAGTGGCCATCTGCATGCACCCTTGCATTTGAAGTATTATTTGTTTATTGTCTTTTTGCACCCACCAGAATTGAAAGTTCCAGGAGAATGGAAATAAGTTTTATTATGCTTTCCCTAGAACTATGTCGCTGGCACATAGCACAGTCTCAAAAATCTAGTTCAGTGAATTTTTTTTGTTGTTGTTGGCGGGGGTGTGGGGGAGCTGGGGATCGAACTCAGGGCCTTGAGCTTGCTAGCCAAGTGCTCTACCGCTGAGCTACATCCCAACCTCAGGTTCAGTGAATTGTTAAATAAAATCAGCAAGACTTTTAAAAATGTATTTTAAACAGAATGGCTTTATAGCTTTAGTGACTTGAAAATGGAGGTTAAGGATAGAGGGCAGTGAATAGAAAATTTAGGGGCACTTTTCAGAAGGGGTTTGGCTAAGTCTTAAAATGCAACCCATGATTTGGATTAGACCAAGAAGAGAATGAACTCTGGAGTCACTATGATCGCTCTATTAGTTGTTAGTGTCACTCAGTGTTTTTCATTTACTTGTACTGGTCCCTGTGTCCTCTTTGGAAAAGTTTCAAGCCTAATAATCTTGAAGTTAAACTGATACCATCTCCTCCCTAAAAGAAAACGGAATCACCACTACCATGCCTTATTAGAGTTGGAAAATTCTGTTTAGGAAATTATTTTTTGTGTGTATGTTGATTTCTAATACAACTTTCACATAATGGCTTTTAACTTTTCAATACAGAAAATATTTGAAAAGATAAAGCTAGAACAATCTGATCTGATACTTGGCTGTAGAGAGCTCATATTTTTGTTCAAGAAAAGGAAGGATGAACTAGCTAAAAATAAGGTGAAAAATAGAACGTGGCAATGGCATATTATTGTTCACTTGAGCATCTCTGAAATTCACAATTCTTTATTTTGGTGTGTGTGCAGCTAAAAATATGCCTGCCATTATAAGCGACTTCGTATCCATATCTAGGATGTTTTATGAATAAGATAACTATGTTCTGACTTGCTATTTTATTTTCATTGTGCTGCCTGTCACGATTTTCTCTCTTCCTTTATAGAAACCAAAAGAGAAAGAGCCTTTATCAATGCTGGAATATATTTATGTCTTTCAATTTTTTTATATTTTAAGGGTCAATGTACATGTGCATAGATAATAGATGAATTTCCTCATAAAATATAATTGTCATGTTCACGCATGTTCTTTGGTCTTTAACATTTCATGCACCTCCTAAACATACAATATTTTCAGGAACTTCACAAACAAATGACAAGTAACTTATATCTTTTGTTCTCCAGAATCAAGCTTTTATCATGGACAGTTCTTATAATGCATGCTCCATAAATTTTTTCAATAAGACCTGCTCAACTTGTCCACCAGAATGTCTTTCGAAATGTCAAATTGAAAGCAGTTTTTATTCATGCAGTGATTGACCACAGTGAGGGCAGATAAGGGCAAAATTTTATTTGTGATTTCTGTAAAAGAAATGATAACAATGAAGTGAATTATAACTGAACTCTTTAAAAAAAATTTTTTACGAAGAATATGTATTGGTTTTATACATAATGATCACATTCATCATGGTTATTTTGTACCTGTACATGCTGTATCTTGGTTTTCCCCCCTCTTCCCCAGCCCTCCCTACTGCTCCCCCTTCCCTATTTACAGCAGGTTTATTTACATTTTTGCGTTTTTTCCCTTTCCTCTTTCTTTCCTTTTTCCCTTCCTGCTTTTCCCCCTTCTCCCTTTCTAGTTCTCCTCTCTTTTGAATATAATTGAATTCTGAACCTGAGTAAAGTGTGAGGGAGAATAAATTTACTTTTTAGATGTGATAAATGCATTATGCTTAGAGCTCAATTCCATTTTAATGTTTTCTTTTGAAATGAGAAAATAATATTCTTTGAATTTTTCATGAATGAATATATTGGTAAAGTCCTAGCCGCTTCTTTCTCCAAATCCATTTTTATTGCTTATTTTTTCATTTCTATAAGGGAATTATCTTTACAACCAAAGTATTTAAGCTATTACTCTAACAAAGATTGACTACTTGATGATTCTAAGGCACTGTTGTACTAAATGAGCATTTTCCTTACTGCTGCAAACCTCAGTGATTTTTTCTGTCTATATGGTACCCGATATTTATATATACATATATATATATTTGTTAAGTGCTAAAGCATAAAATAAATCATACTTCACCCTGACTTCCAAACTTTTTAATTATGTTCTTAGTTTTAAATCTTCTTATTCTTATTATATTTTTTAAAATGAAGTTATAGGCCAAAATTAATTGCATTTGAAATATTAATAGAATGAAAATGATTTATAGACTAGGTGCCAAATAATCCTCAGGGCTGACAATATAGCTAAGTAGTACAGCCTTGCACAAGGCTCTGGGTTCAATGCCTAGCATGACACACACAAATGAGCAGTAATATTAAGTCTAGCGACTTTTATCACCTCACTCCATTGAATAACTTCCCTTTTTCCAAAACCATAGAAAGTTATTCTACTTATTTATCATTTTGCCTTGAGATAAATTTCCTCTAGAGAAGAAAATGTACATAGACAATATATCTATGAACATTTAATGATCACTTTTCATCTATCTAGCTTAATAATCTGTTCTGATACCCAGCTTAATCCTCCTTTAAGATTGCATAGATGTATTTCAGCAATTTTATTTTGAATTAGTCTGCAATGGTATTAATTATACATGGAACGCTTACCGTGTAGCAGATATGGCCAATGTATCCTAAAAATAAGACTGTGCTTATATGTTAGGTACTATTATATTTCCATTTAAAAAAAAGAGAAAACTGAACTTTAAAAGTCAAAAACATAAAGCTGGTCAGATAAGTAGAATTTTAAAACAGATCTGTCTTACTCAAAAGGTATGCTAATATGCATTTGCTGTTTATTACTGAGGAAAGGGAAATTCCATGTATTTATCCCTTACTTTGTATTACACGTTATGCATAGTGGGTTGCATGGTGCACAGATGGACGATCTTTGTGAGTTTTCTTCCCGTGATTAGACATGCTACCTAGGAAAACATATGTAACCCTTCCAAGAAGCAGATTTTCAGTTAAATGGGTGTTTGGCTAACAACTCTCTAAGCAATGTTGTAGCTCCTACTTATGAAACTTTAAATACCTTATCTAAAAGATTTATTAGCAGGCACTGCCATTGCATATAACATTCTCCCCCATAATCCAGCATCTTTGTTGTGTACTGATTCTCTGCTGAGTAGAAAATATAATTGATAGCGTTCTTCTGCCCAAGCGTAAGACTCTAATTTCAGTTACACCTGACCATCACCCCACCCCCTTAACCTTCAGGCTATGCAGAATATAGACATGAATACTTCCTTGAAAATATTTTCAGATGTTTGTGTAAGATGATTTCCAAGTTAGCTTGTAGCTTTATTTCTGTAATTTTGCACTCACTTCTCTATTGAAGTGTAGTTATTTTCAGATAGTTCATATGTAAAATGGCTGTTGGCAATGATCTGGTTAAAGGAGTACCCTTGAGTACGGAGTTCATTTAACCCCAGCTGAAGCAACAAAATGGATAGAAAAAATGAAGAAATTCACAAAGTTTAAAGTCCCTACAGGCAAATTGGCAGGCATGTCTGTTAAGGACAGACAAATATCACCAGACAAATATTTCTATAGCTTTATTTTCCTTTTCTGTTTCTGTGATGGAAAGGACTTCACTTAGCAGATCCAGGAACAGGCTGAAAGTAAATAGTTCATCTTTCTCTTCTCAGAGACTCTTCTATGGTCCACAGAGAAGGCTGAGAAGGGGAAGAAAAGCCAAGGATAAAATGCACGATGGATCTTAATGCCTAGCTGCTGGGACTCCAGAATATTTCTATACACAGGAAAGGACACAAAAGGTAAGAAAGAAGAGGAAAATGGAATGAAAGGCAGAAAAAATAAATGAAACCATGAAGAAAACTCCTAGAAATTGTAGACAACATGAAGACATAGCAGAAGTTAAAATTGGTTAAGTGGGAGGTTGTGTTTTTCATAGGGGGAAAATGAAAATAAGTGAAGTCCTGAAGGGATTCACGATTCCATCTGCAAGAGTTAAAAGTACCCAAAGCGGCTGTTCTCAATCTACAGGTGAGAAGCTGAAGGACGCAGACCAGCTGCCCTTCTCCTTCGTGGGTTACTGAGGCATCACTGCCACCTGGTGGCCCTTCTCATGCTTAGTTCTGTTTCCTGTCTTTAGGGGAGGGTTTCGGTATTTCTTGGAAAGGTCATAGAGTCACTGCCATGGCTTCTCTGATGACCTCCAGTTTGTGCTCTGTTTCGCAGCTGCTCTACTTGTTTGTACACATCGCAGTAGGAAGAGAACAGAAGATTTTCGTAAGGATTGTATTTGTACATCATCACATTTTCCTCTTTAGAAAGATAACTTATCTTTAATTTGTTTATTTGAATATTTAATAGACAGTCCTTAAAGTACAGAGTACTCAAAACCAGTTGGCAGAATTTCACTGCCCCATACACACAGCATGACTTAGGATCTAAAATGTTTTCTCAAACTACTATGTGCTAAAAGTGTAGCTCAGATGATTCTGTAGTCCTGTCCTCTGAGGAGGCTGTACGAGGAGAGAAAAGGAAAGATGATATAGCAAAAGACAGTGAAACAGAGCTTCTTGCAACTGAAATCTTTACTGTCTCGGTCTCAAAGTTTTGGAGCTCAATAGGACCATAGACTAATAGGTTATGAATTTGTAGATTATAAAACGTGGTCTCTAGTTTCTTTCATTATTTTAAATCACATTGCATAAAATCCACCTTCTCAGTGTTAATGAGAAGTTTAGAGGAAATGTTTGGGACAACTAAATGATTTCACAATAATGAACTCTATGTTTCTGTCAATAGCAATGGGAGAGAGACGTGAGGACTTAGCTTTGGGGAATGCAATCCCAGTTTCTAGACTCACACCTGGTTCTCTCTTTCCCTGATAAGTGGTTGATGATCCATCGTGACTGATCCATGACAGAGCCTTCTTCATGAGCTCTGACCACCTAACAAAATCTCGGTGAACACAAGCATAAAATAGATATGGAGTTTAATTTAACTCTTCTATATCTGTCAGAAATGTCCTCATTATTGTTATACTTCCTTTTAATACTTTGATAGCTCTGTGGAAAGCTTCACTGTTCATTTTCTCTTCCTTGATATATGACAGATGATTGTAATTGTAAACTATTCAAAAATTTCCTACATTAGTCTTACAGCAGAATCATCAAGGAACGCTGTATAAGTGCATTCCTGTGGGTGTGTACATACATGTTTCTCTATGTGCATATACATCTTGGCTGTGCCACGTAGATCATATAATTCAACACAAGAATTACTTTTAAGGGCTGGGGATTTAGCTCAGTGGTTAGAGTGCTTGCCTTGCAAGCACAAGGCCCTGAGTTTGATCCTAGGAACCAAACAAACAAAAAAAAGAGAATTACTTTTAAAATCATAAGTTGTATTTTATAAGGATATGTTCACGTATATTATAGGTGAACACATATCTGTTCATAGATTAGACTAGTTACCATTACAAAAATGACTTTTCTGACCCCTCTTGACAGTTACAAAATAGATTACAGGCTAAAATGTAAGATTGGAAACTATAAAATTGCTAGAAGAAAACATCGGGAAAATGCTGCAGGACATTAGAATGAGCAAGGGTGTGTCTGAGAAGCCCCCAAAACACAGAAAACAAAAGCTGAAATAGATAAATAAGATTACACCAAATTTAAAAGCCTTCTGCACAGAAGTGCACTCAACAAGTGCAGAGATGACCTGTAGAATGGGGAAAATATTTGCTGTCTCTACCTACCTATCTATCTATCCATCTACCTCTACCTATCCATAGCTATAGATCTGTGGATATTCTGAATATATACAGGGAATGTAAAAATCTCAGTAGAAAACAAAAAACACAAAACCAAACAAAAAGAACAAAAAACTGATTAAAAATGGGCAATAAGTCTAAATTACATTTCTCAGAAGTTCTATAACATACAAAACGTCAAGTACATGAAAAAATGCTCAACATCTCTAATAATCAGGAAAATGCAAATCAAAAATCTCGATCCATTTAGAATGCCTATTATCAAAAAGAAAAATGCTAACGCTCGTGAACATGTGGAAAAAGTGAACCCTTACACACTGTGGGAACATAAATTCGTGTAGCCAGTATGGAAAACAGTATGGAAGCACCTCAAAAAATAAACAGAGGACTACAATATCATTCAGCAATCCCACTACCGAGTGTACATCCGAAGGAAATGAAAAAGTATGGCAAAGAGACATTTGCACTTCCATATTCATTGCAGCTCCATTCACAATGACCAAGAAATACAGCCTAAGATCTATGCACTGACAAGGGGATTGAGAAAATGTGATACATATGCACTAGAGTACTGCTCAGCCATCGAAGGGATAAAATCCTGTCATTTGTGACGAGACGGATGGAACTGGAAGGCACTATGTTAAGTGAAATAAGCTTGGAACAGAGAAACAAGTGCCACATAATCTAACACATTCGAGGAATCTAAAAAAAGTTGATCTTATAGAAGAGAAGAGAAGAATCTGGTTAGCAGAGGCTGGGCAGGGTAAGAGGAAGGAAGGCCGGGGAAAGGTGGACCAGTGAGTACTAAGCTGCATTTGGGTAAGAGGAAGAAGTTCTGGTGTGCCACTGAGAACAGCAGGGTGGCTATAGATAACAAGAATACATGGTGTATTTCAAAAAGCTGGAAGAAAGGATTTTGAAAGTATTCGCCATAAAGAAATGATAAACGGGCGGTAATTCTGTTTAACCTGATTCAAACATTATGCAATATATACATGTATTAAATGTCACCTGGTTTCACATTAATATGAGCAACTGTTGTGTTTTTAAGTATCAGTTAAAACAGCAATTTTAAAATGACTTTTCTAATAGGACTAAACTATATCCTCTCCAAATATAAAGATAGGGCTCCAAAATACTGCTCTAGGTACATCCCTAGAGAAGAAAGAAGCAGCAGGAAATTAGTTTTAGTCCTAAGAGTCATTTTTATGTGGCAAGTCAATGTAATTTAAGAAAGAATTTATTTTAAAAAATTATGCTTACATAATCTTTGACACTAAGATTTCTAAAAAATCAACACTTTGCCTTGAAAATGTTTGTAAATTCTTAGAAAAAGAGGAATGACTGGCAGATAAGTCAAGTGGTCTTTTAATTCCAATGCTCCTGTGGAATAACTATTCTTGGTCATTATGAACACATGATGGAGTAGTATACATCTTTGGAAAGGAAACAACTACGGGATGTCAAAATGTTCTCTTTTTGTGTTGTAGTCTAAAAATTTCAAAGCTTACTATCATTGTGATGTGATTAGAGCACAGGCATAGAAATGACTAGAAATGCAAGTCAATATAAGGCCTCACAAATTTGAACACCTGAATAAATATAAATTCATGTTTCCTTATGAATATGCTATAAAAGACATGTAATTATTATAGTTATATAATTACATAAATAAGATTACATATATGCAGAAATATAGACATGCATATATAAAGTATATATTTGAGAAACACTGTGTACAGTATTTTTTCTTGAAGATTTTCAATGAATGCCTATTAATATATTCAAGGTCTTGCAAAACTGAGCTATAACCTTTATTGTATTGACAAATACTTTAAACATTGGAATATTTATTTGAAAAATATTAATATTCTGCAGAGCTACTATTACCCCAAAACTCAGTTTAGGAAACATGTTAAAGATGCTACTTCAACATTTTTATGCTAAAATGAAACTTGCTGGGTATAAACACCGATTTATTGAATATTAATCATTTAATTTTGCTGTTAATTGGATCTTGTTTACTACTCCCCAAATGAGCAAACTCACGACCCAACCCACTGTGCTGGTTCAAATACTCCCTTCTGTGAAATTTTTTCCCATCTATGGCTTTGTTCGAGATTCATTCTTAGGACTTCTCTGGGATTTATTTGGACTGATTATTGGGTTTAGCCTGTATTTCCTCAGTCATTGATCTTTTCACATCTATGTAATCCCGGCTGGCAGAAAAAGATGTTCCTCAGATCATTCTGACCTTCTTATCTGTACCTCAGGATACAAATGGCCACTGAAGCCATATTATGTGTACCTACTCATTCCAGAACCAAAGGCACATATTTATGCAAACCGTAATAAAGAATATCATACAAATATTTTCTGTTATCTTGGATTACTGCATTTTTTTGTGAATATCTACTTGGTCTGGGTATGGACCACTAGTGGAGAGTGATACCTTGGATTCAGGCTACAAACTTTTCCTATTTCAATTCGCAAAGAGCAATGTCCAGTACTGCAATGACATTAAAAACCATCATTACCTACAGTAAGAAGTGCACTTGACATTTCAGAGAGTTCATATGTGCATATACTTGTACACACACACTAAAATAAAGTTTTCACAGTGTAGTTTCTCTCATGATGATAGAATCTTTCCAGTCCAGTTCTATTCCTCTACCAGTTTAATCTTTTAATGCCAATTATATCTTATTAAATGAATTTCACATATTCTCAGAGAATTAACCATGAACTATCACTTTCCTACCCCCTCAAATATTTAGAATCTTCATAGTATAAAATATTCTACCAGTGCCGTACTTTGGCATTTGTTTTCACATCAACACACCTAGATGCAATGTTTAAAAAAATTATGAGACAATGACAAGTCAGCTACTTAAGGATACTTTTTAAAAAGAGGAATGCTATGCATCAGAGCCATCTTTTTCCAAGTTCATGGCGCTGGCTTCTGATTTTATTCATGATTATCATCTTGGTAGCTCCCAGATGTCTCCGCACACATTACACCAATTATGAGTTTGTTTTTACAATGAATGTTCACTTCATAAACATGATACATGATTGACATACTTCCTCCGCTGTGATCCACAGACTGCTGGGAAGGAAAAGTCTGATTCTTTATACGAAGTCTCCTTTTTGTCAGTACAGACGGCCTCTGGTTCCCAGATAGGGTGTTACCCTAGGCGTGGGCCAGAAGGTACAGGAAAATCTCGGCTGTGGCTACAAAGTTCACTAAAAATCGATACTTAGAGCAGCAATCCAGATTCTAGATCGGTTTGTTTGTGGGTTTATTGATGACAGAACAATAATATTGCCTCAATTTCAAGAGGTAAACGTAACCTTTGCATAAGTAAAGACTGGATACATTTAATTATATATCATCAGAAAGCAGTGGAAAAAGATACAGGGTAAGAAAAGTTCCTTGAACAAAAATCCAGGCTCAATATAAACAGCATGTTTTTTCAGTGCTATTATTTCAGGGAATATGTGAAAAAGATCTTTACCTTAACTGGGAGGTATTTTCCATTAAAATAATATAGCTCTCTTTGTGCAGGCTACCTCTCCTGATAGAATGGTTTCTAAAATAGGTTTTTAAACGGACTGTTCCTTGTGGAAAAAGGATATAGTCACCTTTCTAAGTTTTTAGCAAGTCTTCATAAGTTAATTCACTCAAATCTTGTCTAATACATTGAAAACCGCAGATGTGTAAAGAACAGGCTTTGAGAACATTTCAACTCCTTTCTTTGCCGGATGTGGAAACTGAGAACTAGAGGGTGGCGTGACTTCTCTAAGTTGTGGAGTGCAAGTTTATCTAGGTTAAGATAGTCTTCCCACAAGAGATTACTGTAAAGTAAATGGAAATAATGGACAGTCCTCCCACATTTGATTAGTCTAGTTTTACTAGGGGAAAAAAAGCCATTTCTGAACATGCAAACTTGAGATTCTCCCCTTGAAAGAACACCATCAAAAGGCACAATTTTAATGAGCAGAAGTTTATTCTGGAGTCAGAAAACTTTGAGTCCAAACTCAGCTGTGTGGCATCAAGCACTTTATATGATTTATCTAAACTTCCATTTTATTACATTTATAAATTGTTAAAATGTGATTTTATTCTCATTCTTAGACCTAAACTCTAAATTGGTCAGAACCTGGGCTTCTGTCCTTAGTTTGGAGTCCAGGTTCTACATATGAAATGAATAAATTGTCTATGGCCCTGATTCTCGAAAAGGATTCCCAAAGGGCAGTAGTATATCATCTGGGCCATGTTAAAAATGTAAATCCTCTGACTCCACAGTAAACCTCCCAGAGTGCACAAGCTAAGGATGGAGTCAGAATCCTGTGCTTAAAAATTCCAGGGATTCTGCTACATGAAGAAGTTTGAGAACCACTAGTTTACTAGACTCACATGGGGGTGGAAATAGACATGGGTAAAATGTAGTGAGATCATATCAAAGGACCCAATTTTAAGGCAGCTTCTAGTCCAGGAAGACTTTAAAGTCACGAGAAAGCTAGTGGTGAGGCAAAACATCAGCACATGGGAGTAGGGTGTAGCTGGGCTGGGTACAAGGCAGGGAAAGGTGCTCCTAAGTGTGGGGCTCCCCATTTTTGAGGAACCTAGACAGAAAATGAAAAGTTTCGTACAGATAAAGAAGGGAGAAGATGTTATGGGCTTTCAGCCCAGAAGCTGGACTCTCCTTATCCACCTTAAATCTATTTATTGTATTAAATTTTAACTTAGCTTAAATAGAGTCCACATGGAAGAAATATTTGGGGTAAATCATAGATTCTGTCAGACTGAAGGTTTATAGAGATAGGTTTGAGATGTAAAAATTTAACTTTTTGTAATGTCTTTCTAATTATCATAATTTCAAGAATATTCTTAGAAAAATACTTTGAGTTTCCCAGCTCCATCATAGAGGCAGAAATACCACACTGATTCTTGGACAATGAGGCAGCAACTACATGAATCAGTAATGACTTAGTGTCTGAGTAAAACTTCTTAAAGTTATAAAGTTGTGCATCAAAGTTGCATTCATTCGTAGAGGGCCAATCTCATTGGTGAAGAGTCAGCAGACGCCTGTTACATTTACTTTTAGCCTCCTGCCTCTCTCACGTTCTGCCGTCTGGGCACAAGTACCTGTGCTATGAATAAAGCTCTGTGTGCTGCACAACCAGCAAGGTCAGTCTAGTGAGGCTTCCTTGCTGATAAGCGTGGAATTAGTCTCAAATCCTTCATCCTATTCCAAAGCCTCCAGTGCTGGACACTCTGTTCTATCACAGTTTTATAATTTGCTACCGGCCATTACCTGGATCTATTTGGCTGAAACTCCGTACCTTTCTTATGGGCCCTTGACCGATTTCTACTATCTTCTTCTGTATTTCTTTGCCATTTGAAAAATTTTCTGACTCAACCAAAGATGACCCCGATTCTCTTTCATTAATTCAGCCATCCAGTTGATAAATATTCAGCACTTACACGGTACTGAGGACTGGAGGAGTCCTATTTCTGCCCTTATATTGGATCACAGTCTGGTGTGGGGGCTCAGACAAGGTGACCGATATTTCCAATATGGTGTGAGAAGCTTCTAAGGTCCTAGAGTACAGGAAGTCTGTCCTATGTCACAGATTACCATTCACAACCCCTACCACACCTGTGCTGCCCACATAACTGGACCTCAAATTGTAGAAATACTGAGTTGAATTGGGACTGGAAAATAGTAAAATCTCGTCTGAATTTGTCCTTTCTTTGGCAAGAATAGCAAAGAACATGGAATGTCTAAAGAAGCATTTGCCCTTTCTGAGAAGTTTTGCAATTAAATAAACTAGGGAAAGAGAATGAGAAAGCAGTTGTGGGCTGACTCAGGAGAACCTCAAATAAGAGGTTCTCAGGCAAGAAGAGGAATTCCCAGAAAGCAAAACAAAAGACAGCCTCTGATGACATTCTTTCTGGTTTGGAGCGCTGGCATTCAACAACCACTGCAGCCCTTGACCACGTTCTCTTGAAGCCTTCATCTTGCCTCCCCACACGACAAAAACACCCTTGACTTTCCCATTGCTTCTGCCATTGCTGGAGACCCAATTTCTGTTAGTACAAAATGCAGCTTAATGTTGTGTGGCTTCATTTGTTACACTATCGAGTAGGTAATAAGAAAATGTATTTAGTGTTGTTGTGCTAAATGTTCTTACTTTCTATGAGTATGAAAATGAGTACTAAGATAGTCAGACTTTAATAATCAACACCACAAAGCACATCTAATTTAAAAGAAGCACAATTCCTTCCTGCATCCCTTTTGTTATGGGATCAAACGTCTTTCCCTGTGACTCTTATTCAAAGGCAGGCTGCAAGGATATGGTTGAGCCTGCTACACTGCTGACTTATGACAAAAAGTGCCTGGAAACTGAATTATATGATGGTGGTATTACATAGTTGTAGTGTGAACAGTTTTAGACATAGTTTTGTGGAGTTAATACACTTGGCAAATTTTATTTTTGGCAAACATTTGACCAAGATGACTTTTAATATATGAGGTGTTAGGATGGAATTTTGGGATAAACTTTTCAGATGTAAGCAAAGATAATACCTTACCCAGAAACGGTGTCCTTTGTAAAGAGGCAGAGCAGGTGTAAGGTCCAGTGTGCTAGAAAGATGAGGAAACCTGTGTTGCTGAAATTGTCCTTTGCCATCAAATTCCTGGGCCGGGGGCTGAGCTCCTGATTTGAATGTCTCTGCTGAGAGAGGAGAGTCAGCTGGCCAGATCAATGTTAAGTATAATTTGTTACTGGCCATTTTCAACATATTGAAGAAAAATCTATCTTGGGGATATTAAAGGAAACTAAGAGTGCAGACATAAGATGCATGCTGCTGTGTACAAGGCCCTCTGCATGTATCTTCCTTAATCTTTACAAAGCCTATAAGCTATACAAGGTTGTAGGGTTGGCTGCTGCTCATCTGTGCAGGGCCTCTGTACAAATGAGAAAAGGCTCTGGAATCTGGAGAGACAAAGGCATAGACTTAGTGAGGCAGTAAAGGCTGGATTCTCAAGGTTCATGATACTCAGAAAGTATTATTCATCTTACAAGAGAGACCACAGGCTCAGATCCGAGCATCCTTCTTAAAGACAGATAGTAAGTATGGCAGTCAGGATTTGGAAATGGCCTTCTAGATTTCAAAGTTGTAATTAATTTCTTCATCTGTAAAGTTGTAATAAAGTGGTATTTATCTTCTAAGATTGGAATGGGCAATAAATAAATCACATACAAAGTACTTTACACTGTATCTATTTCACGATCATATTATTCTACTTTCTGTAAATATTTGGAGTGGCAAGGAGAACAGCTGGCTCTCTCACCTTTCCTCTAGTCTGGGAGACGCTTGAGGATTTGACTCTTGTTCATCCTCCCTCAACATTGACTCAAAATCTTACTTAAGAGTTGTTATCCCTGTGGTATGATGATTTTAATTCTTCTGGGAAGATGCCCAGTAGGGGAATAGCTGTATCAAATGGGACCTTCAGTTGTAGTTTTTTGAGGAATCTCCATACTGGTTTCTACAGTGGCTGGACCAATCTACGTTCCCACCAGCAGTGGAGGAGGGTCCCTTTTTCCCCACAGCCCCGCCAGCATTTGTTATTGGTTGATCTTTTCATAATCGCTGTTCTTTCTGAAGTGAGATGGAATCTTAATGTTGTTTTGATTTGCATCTCTCGAATGACTAGTGATGTTGAACACTTTTTCATGTATTTATTTGCCATTTTTATTTCTTCGTGTGAGAAATGTTTATTCAGATGCCCTTTTTTGGATTGGGTCTTTGAATTTGGGAGGTTTGATGTTTTTGAGTTCTTTGTATATTCTAGATGTCAGACCTTTGTCTGAGGGACAGCTGGCAAATTTCTTTTCCCAGTCTGTGGGTTTATAGCAAAACAATTTGTAATAGCTAAGTCTTGGAAACAACCTAAATGTCCAACAACTAATGAATGGCTAAAGAAGATGTGATTTTTCTACACAATGGAGTACTACTCTGCCGTAAAAGAGGACAAGCTAGAGACATTTGTAGGTAAATGGATGTTCCTTGAAAACATACTTGTAAGTGAAATAAATAAGACACTCATGACTTCACATCAAATTGTTTCTCTGATATAAGAAACCATAAGGGTAAATAAGGTCAGAGAGGTGTAACGGATATTATATAAAATGAAGATAATATTGAAAAGAGAGGAGAACTAGAAAGGGGGAAGGGTGAAAAGAAAGAAGAGAAAAAGGAAAGAAAGAGGAAAGAGAAAAAAATGAGAAAATATAAATAAACCTGCTGTAAATAGGGAAGGGAGAACAGAAGGGAGGGGTGGGGAAAAGGGGGGAAAAAACCAAGATACATCATGTACAGGTACAAAATAACCTGATGAATGTGAGCATTATGCATACAATGTATGCATACATGTTCTTGGTAAAAAAAAAAAAAAAAAAAAAAAAAAACAAATAAATAAAAAGAAAAGACTTTATAGCACATTTAAGATAGGTCCATGTCCACTGACTGTGTTTTGGGTAAAGCGTTTGTCCTCTGAGACGGAGAAGTGATGTGTTGATAATTGGGCTAGACATCCACCCCTCCAGGGGGAGAAAGACCATGTCTCACCAGGTGTGAATGTTGAGGGAACCACTCGTCTGCTACCTTATCTGAGAGCTGATGTGGTCTCCGTGTATTCAACCAGCCTCTTGTTACTATGCGTGTGTCCCACATGTAACATGGCTCAGGTCTTCAGAAATTGTGGTACAGTCACAAGAGCTTCACTGTGTCTTTGTTGTGCATGGTCAGTTGTTTCATTTCTTTTCTCCAGGCCAAATATAGACAAATATAGATGGGTGAACCCCACTTTGCTTGGTGGGTTTACTTGATCCCAGCATTTCAATTTTCCATACAGCAGTGTCTGTATTGCATTAGACTGCTGGGCAGAGTAGAGATCAGATGAGAGCAACAGAAAGAACATCTCTACAGAGACAAATAGGTCCTAAGATAAAGGAGGAAATCCCCTGGTTTTGAACAACAACAACAACAACAAACAATGGATGCAAGCAGGTTATGGGGAGTCCTAATGAAGAATCTCTTGGTGCCTTCTGCTTTGCAATGAATTACACATTTTGCTCAGTCACCTCTATAAAAAGGCCACACCTGGTGTACTGGCAGGATTTCAGATGCCAATTTAAATTTGTATTGCAGAGTTTTCAAGCAGAATAGAGACTAAGCAATATTTATCCATTGCTGACTTTGTGTCATAATTTGTCTCTGGTACAGTCTCTTACGATTATAAAAATCCCAAGGTACATGAATGGTATTCCTCCCATTTTACACAGGAGACAGCTAAAATTTGCTGGCAGTAAGTCAAGACAGGCCAAAAGTGGCCACGGAATTGGTATTTATGTATAGTTTGGCTAATGCCAAAGTCTTTAGTTTTCCTATTACACCACATTACTTAGTAATGATATTAAATTTTGCTGGTAGTGTGCTTTATCCAAAACACGTCTCTATTTTTAAATTCCTCATATGCTAGGCATTATGCTTTTTAAAATACTCTTTCTTTTCTGAATGTGTGCACCATAAAAAGTTGGAGGATGTAGATATGTTTAAACTGTTTTAAATGTAACACAATGAATACATGTGTGTAAACACTGCATGGCACCCTATTAATATGTAAAATTTTAAGTTTTTATGAATTTCTTAAAACATTCATTTAAAAAATGTTTTGAAGTATCGTTTCATTTAGCGCTCATGACAGATCCAGGACCATTTCACTTTTTACAGATGAGGAAACTGACACAAATAAGGTGAGATCTCACACCAGCAAGTTACACAGCCGCTCAGTGGTAGAGTCACATATGTGAAAGCATCTAGAATTCCTGCTGCAATTGGAGTAGGCCAATTTCCTCTGCAAAGGACTTCATTCACTGTGTGCATACCCCCTTCAGATATGAAGAATAGCAAGCACACAAGAAAATTTGCTGAATAGACTGTGACAAAACCTGGCCATCTGAAGTGTGCTGGTCAGTTTTCAGTACTATTATAAATACTTGAAATAAATCAGCTTGTAAACAGAAAATGTTTATTTTAACTCACAGTTTGGGAAGTTTCAGTTCAATCAGCCCTCTTTGCTTTGGGACGGTGGCGAGGCAGCACATCATGGTGCGAGCTTATGGTGGAGCAAAGCCACAAACTTGATGGCTGGAAAACGGGGTGGGGTGTGCAGAGGCCAGGGTCCCACAGTCACCTTGAAGGGCGCATCCCCAGTGACCTAAAACTCCCTGCTAGGTACTGCCTGTTAAAGATTCTACCTCCATCCATGAACATGAAGCAGAGGATCTAGCTTTTAGCATACAAACTTGTGATGGAGTCTTAAAATTGTACTGATACTGTTTGTAACACAAAAAGTTCTTGAAAATAACTCACCAGTAGAGGATGGGTTAAATACAGAAGGTAGGCTCGGAGAGTGGAATAATATGCAGCCTAGCACTAATGAGAAATTTCTCTCTATTTCTAAGGAGTTATGCCCAAAATGTATTGTTAAAGAATGAGTTACATAAGAATGTAGATAGACTAATATTTTGTGCAACAGGGATAACACATATTGCTTTAACCATGCATATTATTTGTTAATGGTTTAGTCATGCATATATTTATTAGCCTTTGCTTTAATACATATCTAAAACTTAATAAACAAGTTATCCTTGAGGGACAGAGAGCGGATAGAGTCAGGAAAGGAAACTGTTCATCTCTAAAAGTAAATGTACCTTGTTTTATGGTGTTGACACTGAAACAGTGTTCACATTTCACACAAATTAGAAGGCTCTATTAAGAATAATCAAAAGGACCTGAAACAAATGACCTATACTATATATAATGTAGGCAGCAATGATGTAGAAAAGATTCATTTCCACTGACTTCAAACCATAGCATTTTGACTATCTATTCTAAGGATAAAAAAGAAAGTCACAAAGGAAATTTCAAACATAATCAGTAGAATTGTTATTACTGAAAATCTTTCTATTGTAATTCTGACACTATTAAATATATGTGTCGATAGTGAGTTATACTAATGTTTTCATGGGCCAATGTCTTTTCAGAGGAAGGGAAAACAGTTAACAAAATATAAAAGCAAAGGGAGAAAAAACACTGGGCTGTTTCATTTGAATTGGTGGACATATCAGCATGAACTTAGGAATTATTTTTTTTCTAAAAAATACATGTTTTCTCACTCGTTCCACTCAAAAACCCTGTAGCAGGAACACCAAAAATCAATGCATGATCTTGGTGCCCACGTTGTGGTTTTTTACAAAAATGTATTTCCCATTAGAAGGATACAAGTCTCCTTAGAAAACTGCTGATTCCAGGTCTGGAACAAAAAATGTCGAAGTTCAATTTGGAATATATTTTTGTGTCTAAAAGTGAAGCAACTATCAAAAGGAAGTAGGTGATGTCAAAAGTACATGACAGCAAACCAGAAGGCAGGCACCCCCCACCTGCCAATGTTGGCACAACTCAAGAATCGAAAGGAAAATAGTTGCAATGAATTAAGCATATTAAATATAAACGTTTTGAGATCAATGAATTTATAAGACAAAAAAGAAAATAATTTCAATGAACTGAACAGATTAAATAAAAAATATTTTAGAGTCAATAAATATATGATAATATTTAAAAACTTAAAACTTAATGACCTTTTGAAGTTTGCTAGCATAGCAAGCAATTCCTCTGAAAATTAACAAGAAAAGCCCAAGCATTTATCCTGACATTTATGTTAGGAACAGACTTCAAGGCAACTAGATAGTTGTTGAAGGAAAGTTCTCCCGTCCATCATGGATAACCTGCTTTTGAAGTTTTAAATATATGTTAAAGCAAAAGTTTATATATATGTGTGTGTGTGTGTGTGTGCGTGTAGATATGTATATATACATATATCTATGTATATATATATGTTATGTGTTATATGTGTTATATATATACATATATATGTATATATATGTATATGTCCCATTTTGTTGGTGAAGTCATAGATTTAGGCAATGATCATTAGTGACTGCTATAACAATTAGGTGCAAACTAGATGAGGAGGATTTTATAGTAGCTGGATGAGACCAACAACTCCTGAATGGAGCCTTCAATCTGAGGATTATTTATATACGAGCATTATATTTTTCTAAATGTGGAAGTAGAAGGGGAAGTATGTAACACAAACCTGCCCTTCCCCCAAATTGCAAATTATTTAACTATTGATTTATAGGAGAGAGGGAAATAAAGGCACCATGAAGATAATGGTCAGCCAAATTCAGAATGTGACAGATTATAAGATCAACAACCCTTTTGCTAGCAAGTAGACAGCATAGAAAAGAGGAGAAAATGTTATAGATCACAAGAAAAGAGATATATCAATGAAAAGAAATATTAGGTTGCCATTTGTCTTCTGATTCTAACAGATCATTTCTAAAAAGACATTTTTAGGTAATTGGAGAAAATCAAACACAGTCTAGCTATTCTACCTGAGACTTAAAATTCTATTTTTAAAAATGCGAGTAGGCATGGGGAGGAATGGACCAAGAATAGCTTAAAGAAATCCATTTGGATAGTGGGTGAGGAGGCATATGTATTTACTTCCTACTTCTTGAGCGTTTGAAAATTTTCATGCTGAAAAGTTTAAAAAGTGAAATGCAAATATGAAAACAAATTAAAGTGGGCTGGTTCATGATTTATCCAGAAATTTGGAACATCTCAGAGATTGTCAGTGCTAAACTGAGACCAACTGAAGGCCATCAGGGTCCCATGGGGCTGGATTCTGCCCGCACGCTTGTTTGTGAGCCATAAGAAGATCTCTGAGAGGAGAATTCCCAGCAGCTGGGAGTAGGACAGCAAGAGCCCTCAGCCCCAAGTGATGCTGAAGCCTCTCAGACTTTGCAACATGTAAGTTGTAAAATGAGCAGCATCATATTGGCCACAAGTTTGTTTTGCATGTTATTTGTGCTGCTCTTAAAAGACATGGTTCACACTAAAATCTGGAACAAGACAAGGCTGTCCACTATCACCACTATTATTCAATATAGTTCTAGAAACATTAGCAAGAGCAATAAGGCAAGAGAAAGAAATAAAAGGGATAAAGATAGGAAAGGAAGAAGTTAAACTATCATTATTTGCAGATGACATGATACTCTACATAGAAGACCCCAAGAATTCCACCAAAA
>PVJO010025735.1:0-22245 GCA_004026905.1 Hystrix cristata
TCATTTTATCACTATCACCTAAGGGGAATGTTCGATTTCACATTTATGCTTGTATTTCTCTAAAGTGATTAAGCCTGTTACCAGGTGGGTTCCGATATTCCTGGGTTTGTTCCCTCCTCAAGCAAAGAATTGAATGAGGGGGGCAAAAAGTGTGCTAAAGTTTTATTTAAAAGTATAGAGAAAAGAAGAAAAGGAAAGTTGAGCATAAGAATAGATACAGCAAAATGTGTACTGGGCCTATAAGGCACGGTAGGGATTACCATGAGAAAGGTATGATAGCAGTGGTGCTGGGGACGCAGCCATTGTCTTCCACTGAGAGCTCCTTCCCCCATGGTGTGGTAGAGAAGAAGGAGAGCTTGCTTCCTGTGTTGGTACTGTTTATGGAATGGAGTTCCCATGGAATCTCGGGAGAACTCCCTACAGTCCATGTGAGGGCTGACGCTTGAAAATCAAGCCTCAGGCTGACGTCAGGTCCAAGTCACTCCCCCAGGTCATGTTCCCTTGCCAGCCAGCCTTAGCCACGCCCTATTTCCACCTCAAGCCCACTGGAAGGTGAGCTCATCAGTGGTGTCCAGTGTGATATCTGCTGGGGCTCTGCACCTTACCAGAGGTTAGATGGGTTTATAAATGATTCCAGAACTGCTGTGGTCCAAAGTGCACATTCCCTCCCTCTAAGGTGCACTGAAACATTTGAGGCTGTTATCTTTTATTGTGGTACAGTTGTGGTACAGTTAGAATACTTTAAAAATAAACATTGGAAGAAATTAAGAATCATTGACTTTTTCTGTGAGATTGTTTCCCTGTGCTGCAGAACACCCGAGGGCCTCCCTCAGACCCTGCCCCAGTCACCCAAGAGGACTTGAGTTGTGTTGGAGCAGGAAGTGAGATGCAAGACTGCTGAGACATCACCACGGACAAGCACTTAAACCAAAAGGAAAGAAAATGAGTAAGTGAACAATGCATAGAAAGTACGAGTTGAATACCCTCATATAAATGTTTGGGACCATGTTCCAGATTTCAGAATTTTTTGATGTGGGAATAGTTGCATGTACTTAATGAGATATCTTGGGGAAAGGACCCAAGTCTAAAGAAAAAGTTAATTCCCATTTCATACACGCCTTATACACGTAGCCTGAAGGTAATTTTATGCAATGAATTAAATAGTTCTTGGGTGGCGTGGAATTTTGCACTGTGTTATTCTTCGTTTCTTGTAATTCTTCATTTCTTCTAATATTTATTTTTTAAATGTTTACTTTTAAATGTATCACAAAAACTCAAGAGTTTCAGATTTTGAAGCAAGAGAGATTTCAGATTTTTGGATTAAGTACGCTCGACCTATACAAAACACCCAAATATACTATACTTATTGTAATAATCAGACATTGTCACAAAATCAATGACAGAAACTTAGAATTAAGAAGCTCATACTAATAAAAATAAACTTTTAAAGAAATCTAGCTTATCAAAAAAAAAAAAAAAGAAACTGACAGTCTAGCTGGGGCTTAGCTCAGTGGTAAAGTGCTGTCTAACCTACAGGAGGCCCCAGGTTTGATCCAACATCAAAAAACAAAACTAAAACAAAAACCATAAAACTCACAATCAGAATTAATAAAAAAAAAAGTAGTTAACAAGCATCTATCTATATAGATATATACTGACCTGTTCCTCAGAAAATTAGTTAATAAAATGTTGGGGGGGTTATGTTTTGGTTTTTTGGAGGGTTTGTGGGTTTTTTGTGTTGTGTGTGTGCATACTTGTGTCTGTGTGAGCACAAGTGGGGTTGTTTGGGGGAATTTGTTTGTTTCATTTCCTTCACAGTAGTGGGTATGGAACCTACGGCCTTCACGCTGAGCTATGTCACAGTCTTTTTTTGAGACAGTCTTGCTCAGTTGTTGCTAAGCTACTACATTTCCCAGGCCAGGCTCAAATCTGCAACCTTCCTGCCTCAGCCACCATGAGTGCTGGAATTACAGGCTTACACCACCATATCCAGCTCTTTCTGAAAAAATTAATAAAAGTTGAAGTTCAGCCAATCAACCTAGAAAAATAACAAAGGAAAAGTGGCAGACATTTAAATACACAACTAAGATATAAACAAATATAAGGATTAAGACAGTGAACAATTCCCTGACGATGTAGAACGATGTGTGTGTGTGTGTGTGTGTGTGTGTGTGTGTGTGTGTAAAACACTAAGCAGAAAAAAATAGGCAAAATGCAAAAAATATCACTGTTAGTGTTAAAGATTGAAGAGTCACACAAAGAGGAAAGAATCAACTCACCAGGAAGCTCATTACAACTTGTATGATGCATGTGGTAGTAAAATACAGCCCCAAAACCTATGCTAAAAATTTTTAATTTATTTTTTAAAGTTCCCAAGAAAAGGTGGTAAGATCTGAAGTCATAGTGAAGATTTTAATATACATCTGTCTTAACAAATGATAAAACAAGCAGAAAAATAATACTGAAAATATAAAAAACAATAAACAAGCCTAATTTAATGGACATATATAAAACCATGCATCCAAAAATTTAAAAATACATTTTCAAGCATACATCAACATTTGTAAAAATCGATCCACACTGATTTTCATAGAATCCTTAGTCAATATAATTGAGTCAGTATCATATTAACCATGTTCTTTGACAATAAAGCAGTAGAATTAGAAGTATTCAAACATATAAGAAAAAGAAAGCCATGTAGCAAGTGCTGAAAAGCTTCAGCATTATCAGGGCAGACTCGGCTTTCTGAGTCAGCATGTCCCTCTTCTCCTCCTGGAAATCATAAAAAAGCAATAAAGAGAACCAAAGCCATTTTGCAAACTACATTTTTCAGTGAAACTAGGAGGCAGACACAACCCACAGACTACAAATCATGAGGAAAAGCTGCCAAAGTCACTGGTTTGGAGCAAAAGCCAGTCAACAGTAACTAAAAAAATACAGCCATAGTTAATGGCCACACACACTAGCAAAATGCACTTTCCCGGGCCAAGGAGAAGCAAAAGTCAGCAACTGCATCCCTTACTTGTCACAGCACGTAAGTTGTGAGTGACAAGGATGAGGGGGCCCAGGTTTCCTTGTCAGTCAGGGGACGAGAGGCAGGCTCACACCCGTGAAGCAGATTCCTCTCCGGGCACCAGAATTGTCTTCCAAGTTACACAAACAACAAAAGGTAATAAACATACAAGCACTAGGGAACATTGTTCCCATGAGCCTTCCTGAGAAAATTAATAAAGGATGAATCTCAGCCGGTTTAAATATAGAAATAAGGCATAAACAAATATAAACTTATAATGCATGTGCTATAGTCCCTGACAATATAGAAAGCATCAATTAAAAATGTGGCAGAAAAATGAGAAGAAAGCTTGGAAATTAGAGTAAGCTCATCGAATGCTTAATCCAAAATAGCTGGAAGTTTTAATATATAGCTTAGAGCTAATAAGGTAATTAAAGTATAAACACACATAATAGTACTAAGACAAAATTATGAATAATAATATGAAGTGTGAAATTGGGGGTGAAGAGTGGGATTAGAGAGAAAAGGGTAACAAGCTAATTTTATGACTGTTTTCAGAATGAAATTAATAGATATTCTTTGAGGAAATAGAGTTCTGAGGAAATTATATGATGGTATAAAAGTAATCTTTGAATTAAAAATCCAACTCTCCTAATTATCAAAAGGAGTAAGCAAAGAAATGAAGCAAACAGTTCACATAGTAATATATAATTTCAATAGACTTTATTTTTTGGAGTAGTTTTAGTTTACAGCAAAATTGAACGGAAAATCTAGAGACCTCCTGTCTCTATCCCTTGCCCCACTGTACACAAATTATCAACCTCTCTCCAGAACGGTGCCTTTGTTACAATCAGCAAGCCTGCAGCAACACATCATTAACATTCCCAGTTGATAGTTCACATTAGAGCCCAATCTTGACGTTGTGCCCTCTGTGGGTTTGGACAAATGTACAGCAGACACATATGAACCACTCTAGTGTCAGACAGAGAAGGCTCACTGCCCTTATTCATCCCTCTGTGCCTCCTAACACCTGAAACCCAATAATCCTTCCACCACGTCCACCATTTTCCCATTTCCAGAATGTCATACAGCTGGGATCATACAGAGTGCAGTCTTTTCAGACTGGCTTTCTTCACTGAGTAACAGGCATTTGGGATTCTTCCAGGTCTTTCCATGGCTGAAAACCTCCTTTCTTTCTATTCCTTAATGACATCCCATTGTCTGGCTGTACCACAACTGCCTTACTGACTTGCCCTGTTGAAAGGCATCTTGGTTGTTTCCAAGTTTTGGAAATCATTAATAAAACTGTTGTAAACATCTGCTTGTAGGTTTTTATGAATTTAAGTTCTAGTTGCTTTGAGTAATGCCAGGGAGCACAATTATTGGATCGTCTGTTGCATAAGAATATGTTGGGTGAGAATATGTTTAGTGTTGTAAGAAACTGCCAAACTCTTACTAAAACATAAAAACAGAAAGCAAAACATTAAACAATGTGATATAACCAAACATCACTGCCATACTAATAAGTATAAGAAGGCCTAACTCATCTATAAGAAACAGATTTTCAGATTGGGTCAAAAACTAGTAAAGTTAAAACACAAAAACTTGGAGGAGTCATATCATGCAAGTACCGTGCAAGGAATCGATCCTAATGTCCAATAAGACAGAATTCATACAATGAGCCATGTGGACCGAGGGCCGGGGAAGCCCTGCATGACACCAGGCACGGGGCACACTGAAGACACCGAAGGAGGAAACAGCAACATCATAAAGCAAAGCGAAGGAAGGGCGGGAGCAGACCATTGGTAGCTGCGCAATGATGCTTGATTCCTGTCTCTCGGTCCACGACACAACAAGGACCTCAAAACAAGAATGATAATGGGTACAAATAAATCTAATGTTTGTAATTAAAAAGTACATGTCATTGACATACTGGTATATTAAATTCTGTCCTCTAATAGTAGAAAACAAGTTTTCTCTATAAAGCGCTCATGAAACATTTACACAGGAAAAGACCACGTGTCAGGCCTTACTATATGTCATTAATAACCAGTGCGTTAAGAACAACGACTCTCCATATGGAAATGTGCAAAATACAATTACCACACAAATTATGGGCTCACTGGAGCTTTAAATGTTGATAGAAAAACTAAATTTTCTGGAAAAAAGATTGTGCCTTTCTATTATTTTGACAGAAAGTGATTTCATGAATTAGACACATAAAAACACAGACACTGAAAGAAAAGATTACAAAATGTATCTACACTAAATGTTAAATTAAAATTAAAAATGTAAATATATGTATAAGAAAAGCTATCATGAACAAAGGGAAATGAAGCTGCAGATAAAAAAAAATAGAAGAGACTCACAATCTACAGTGGATTCGCATCACAATACATTAACAATTCATATCTAAGCGAATGGGAAAAGAGATAAACAACTCAGTATTAAGATGTGCAAATGATATTGCAGGCAATCCGTGGAGGAAGAATCTCTAATGCTTAAAAAATAAATAAATAGAATTTAACCTCCCTAATACTTAGAAAACACAAAGGAAAACAGTGAGAGAACATTTCAGATGCTTCGGATGGATGCCACTTGAAAACCCTGTGGCTTATTGTTTTAATCTTAAAGAAAAAAGAAATGCATGTTTAAATTTTAGGATTAGCCGACACACAGAATGTCACATAGGGAACTCTTGGCAAACAGCCATCTCCACCAGCGCAGCCATCGGCTCTGTGATTTAGATCTAAATGTTGCGTCTCCCACTGAGGTACATGGAGTGGGTTCAAACCCCAGACTGAGGCCCCAGGCCACAACACTGCTCCTGCTGGCCCACTCACAACCTCCCCGACTCTGCGTCCTTCTGCCCCACACCTTTCTGCGACCTGCCCCCATCCTATCCCCAGAACCTTTACAGGTTCCCGGATGTCAGGTCAGGGATTGACTCCTCTCAGAGCCATGAACATTTGACTAAGACGCTCTTTAAAAGACTTCAACAATGAAGCACCACTTCACACCCCTTAGGTCGGCTACTTCACAGAGAAAACCAAAGAAGATACATGTCAAATGCTTATGAGATGTGAAGAAATGAGAACCCATGTGCCTTGGTGGTGGGAATATGAAATGGGGCAGCCACCTGGAAATACTATGGTGGTTCCTCAAAAATATTAAAGGTAGAAAAACAATATTAAACATAGGATTACCATGTGTTCTGGTTTACATCTAGATGAACTCCCAAAGCCTCATGTGCTCATAGGCGGGCTTTTGGGAGGTGACTGCATCATGGGTGTGGGATAATCAGCACTTATTAGTCCACTGATGGGTTTATAGTCAGGGGTATAGCTGGAGAAATAAACCTCTCCTTTAACTTGTGGGTGTCGGGTTTTTACCCCAGCAACAGGAAAGTAACTAAGATACTGTATGACCCGAAAATTCCATTTCTGGGCACCAACTGAAAAGACTCAATAGCAGAGCCATAAACAGATATGTGTTCACCCATGTTCACAGCAGCAGTATTCAATGCAGCGAGGGAGAAGCTACCCAGGTGCCCAGAGACGGTAAAACAAGATTTAGCCTTAAAGAAGAAAGAAATTCCTATGTATACTACAAAATAAAGAACCCTGAAGACACTGCTAAGGAAAACCCCCATCATAAACAGGAAGGAGGAGCCAGTGTTTAATGGATGCAGAATTCCAGCTGCAGAAGCTGAAAGCTCTGAGGTGGACCACCGGTGGGGGTGGCCGCACAACAATGCGAACATACTTAATGTCACAGAACTCAACACTTAAAAATGGTTAGAAGAGTAAATTTGATTACATATCTTTTACCACAGTGATTTTTAAGAAAAGACTTCAGTGCATCAATCTTAAACATCTGGATTTTTGGCTCAAGACAGAGGAGAAGACCATTTGTGAGCAGTGTTAGGCAGACAGTGATCTTACTGGTTGAGTAAATATTTTTTAAGCACCCACTCGCTATTTTATAATGTGGTGGTAGCTCAACAGTTTATTTGGAGGACAAGCCAATAAAAAGCTAGCACAATGCAGAGTAAGCAGCGCCAGAGAACAGATGCTCCCACACACGCTGGTGACCAAGAAGACCTGCCCAGACCTGTGCACACCCACCCCGGCAGCCTGCAGGGCACAGGGGACCAACTGCAGCCCACACCTCCTGAACAGTAGGTGTAACAGGGTGAGAGAGAGGCATGTCCCCAAGTCTCAAACTTTCATGTGTAGGTGAGATATTAACCTAAAATTCGGGTGTTTGATGGGGTGTTTTCTCCAGGAGAAACATGCAAAATCGTTTTTCTCTTAGGGAATTTTCTTAAAAATGTTAGTTGTTGCAAAATGTGTGTGAGTGTCCTGGGAAGGTGACGGTCCTTTTCTCTTCCCTTCCCCTAGTGAGGATGCCTTCCCCTGGGCCCTGCTCAGACAGAACCAGGTGGGGCCTGGAGCCTGTCTCCCTTGACATTTGCTTTTCTTTTCATATGGGAAAAGTGAGGTTGAAAATAAGTATAGAGTTCTCGATTCCTTCTTTGGTTTGAAATTAACATCAACGATACTTCATATGGTCTAAAATGAGGGATACTTTTCTTGATTTTCCATCTGGAGCCTCCTGCCACGTCTGGAGGAAGAAAGGCTCCGTTAGCTACAGAAAGCATGCACTCAATAAGCAGTTGTAGCTATGCTGGTGTTCATTAAGTTGGAGATGCCCAAGGTCTCTGCAGGCTCCTTCTCAAACATCAGGAAGCTCCTATATTCTGGGCAACCTCCTTTTTAGCAAGTTGGGGCTGTCTTGTCATTTAAACTATTTCACTTGGGTACATCACAGCTTCCCTTCTTGGCACTAATTCACCATCCAGATGAGAGTTAGGTAGCCAAGTGTTAAGCACCACTTTATATTTCTATTTATCTGACTGTCAGCACTAATAAGCCACAGCATCAATATGTGATTTTCTGAGCCTGAGGTGCCAAGCAGAGGCCTACAGAAAGAGCCAAGGGAGGAAAAATAAGTCAACAGGATAGTGCATCATAAAAATCTTCGGAGGTTTGGCACAAGGCAATGAAATTTCCAAATAGCAAAGAAATCCTGAATTTCTGTAATTGAAAAATATTATATATATATAAAAAAGGAAAGATTTTTTGTCCTCTAACTTGAATACCAATATACTCAATGTTAAAAAAAAAATCAGAAATATACTCCTCCCCAAATCACTTTTAATCTCAGTACCAGAGAGAATATTATTAACATTTCAGTGTACATCCTTTTAATATTATAAATGTCAATGTGATTACTTATATGTGTATTTTTAACAGTGTGGCTATAAACCACATGTTTTTGTCAATGTTTCCTTTTTAATTGGCAATGTAAATATTTCCCACATCAAGCAAAACAGTATCCCTTGAAATAATTTAATGCATACTGTTCATTTCAATGCATACTGTTCACAAGCACGTACTGCATTTAGGAAAGCAGTAATGTAATTTACCAGTCTTCCTAATGCCAGAAATTTAGATGATTTCCAGGGTCACACAAGCAAAGTTATGATAACCACACACACACATACACATGCGCATACGTGCATTTTGTGCAATTTCGTGTTTCCTTAGAATAAAGTCATGAAAGTAAAATTATTCTCTAAATTGCTTGATTTTTTTCAACTTTTTATTTAGAAAAATAACAAAGTTGTGGAACCTTGTAACAACAGCACAGTGAGTTTCCTTAGACCCTTCGCCTGGAGCCACCAATTGTTGACATTTCCCCACATTTACTTCACCTCTCTTCTTTCTCACCTTTTCCCTCCCCTGCCCCTGATATTTCACCCCTATGTATTTCAGCATCTTTCCCTTAAAAACTTGATATCCTCCAAATCACAGTACATCACTAAACTCACGAAGATTAATATCGATGTCACACTATGTCCCAGCATGCCAACCATTTGCAAAGTTCCTCAACTGTTCCAGAAACATCTTGTGAATTACTTCTACCCCACGCCAATCAGAGCTCATGCATTGCACAGAGCTGTCACACGTCTGTCGCCTTTTACCTCATTAGTTACCCAAGACTTCTTTTTCCTTAAAATTCATAGTTGCTTTGCAGAAAGCCCCTCGATTTAGATTTAATTATTTGCTCCTGGCTGGAAAGACAAACTTTTTTTGGCAGCTGTATTTAATAGGTGATGTTGTGTCCTCAGAGGGTCACCTTAGGAGACACATGTCAATTTGTGTCATTAAGATCAGTATGACATTTGATCATTTGATTAAGGAATTGTCTGCCAGGTTTTTATGATTGTAAATGTACCATTTTTCCTTTCCAGCTAAAAGATAATCTGTGGGATGACGTGCACTTTCTAACACTTTGGCTATGTCTTGCCAAGCTCCCCTGCGGAGCACCTGAACCACTTCTGAGAAGTAGGAGTTGGGCAGGTTACTGGAGAAGGATAAAGAACAACTGCCTGCAAGTTCTTGGTGTTGCTAAATGATAACTTACTGAGTCTGTATGAGGAAATGCACACACTTCCTCCTTCTCACCGAGGAAACCAGGGTGTGCTGATACTTCTGTTTTCTATAGTGCCAGGCTGACAACAAGAAGCACCTGGGCCTCGGTCTAAAGCTGACGGAACACATCTTATGACATTCTGACAGCTACGTCTTCATCTGTTGGTCGTTATTTCCCTGGACCTTCCATCCCACCATTGCTGCTTTGCACCTTTTCCACCTGGCTTCCTCTGAGGTTACACCTCGGGTGATCCCTGCCTGTCCTGACTTTAGGAATGGTACCTTGTGGCTCTTCCTCTTGCCAGAGTTCTCATTCCACACGGTACTAACATGCTGGGGGTCCTCACAAGCAGGTTGCTTTCTCAACCTCACCTGTGCATCTCATCTTCCTTACAGACTCTGCTCTGGAGCGACTCTGCCCCAGGACACAGCCTGAGCTGGACCCAGCTAACATGGTCAAAACGTACTACTAGCCTGCGGAGTGAAGGACATAGGAGGAACTAGCCTGAAGAGTTGTGGCTTGTCTAAAGCTTAGTGCCAGGCTGACAACAGATGTAAACTCCCTTTACTGCAGAAAATGGGAACAGAGAGACAGAGACTCTGGTTGCTGAACTAAGATACATGTATAATTAGACAACAGAACTCTTATTAGTCATTTGTTTGCTGCCGGTGCTGGAGTCTGATTCAGCTGTAATAGAGACCTACATTTTCTCCACCTCAGTCTCCTCCAGGGTCAAGTGCTCTATCCATGGCCCATTATCCCTTCCACCACCCTAAACTTCCATTTATATTCCCCTACTGAAGCCAGAGGGCCTAATTCCCAGCTCTGACTTTGGGCTCATGCCCTATCCAGCTGCCTCTGTGAAGCAGAGTGTTGGCTCAGTAACCAAATGTTGGCTCAGTGCCGGAGTCAGAGTCACCATTGTCTGGCCCCTGCCACTTGGTCCTCTGACCCACTTTGTCCAGTTGTGTCCTGTCCTTCCTCCAGATTTCTATCTGCTCACTCTCTCCCTGACTTCCAACTCAGAGCACCCATTTCCCGAGCAGCTTGGTTTGCTCTGATATGAATGTTTGCAAGTGTTCTGGCAATACGTGACTCTGACTCCTGGTCAAGTAATTAACCAGATAATGTAGTCTTCCACCGCAAGAATCATAAGCCAAATATGTCTGATCCATTCGCTTGTATCCTTGACATATTAAAATATGAGATGGCAAACTTCTTTTAAAGACTAGGTAGTAATTATTTGAGATTTTGCAGGCCAAGTGGCAAAAGCAAAGATATTGAGTAGGTATTATATAACAAGAAATAAAACTAATTTCTATAAATGTTTTATTGATAACATCTAAAATGAATTGGTAATAACTAAATAGTTCTCTTTTTTAATGTAGGGCTACTCTCGAGAAGAATGGAATTATTTTTAAGGAGTAAATAGTGTTTCACTTAACTGAGAATCAAACTTCATGCTCCCCATCAGCAAAGTCAGTAGCAAATGTTTATCTTTTAAGTGTTGACCTGTGATGGGATTTGGGGCTCTTTGTCTTTGAAGATGTTTTCTACAAGAATAGGAATTATCAAATAGCAATATAAATCCATGAACATACGATTTGTAATTAAAGATACTCATCATTTCCAAAGGGCATTTTAGAATTCTGTTAGAGTTTTCTGTCAATAGTTTTGGCATTTCACTCTCAGGTGAAATCTCGGGTGAATCCTATTAGCTGAGAATTAGTGGAAGTTCCTCAGTTTTATAGTTGTATAAGGAAGGCGACATACAAATATTTCTGCAGCTCTTGAATTGAAGTCTAAAAAATGACATTAAAGCTATAGTGTGAACTTAGAAATTATAACCACTGTAGAATTGTGTAGGAATATAGATCTCACTTCTTACTTTACCTTTTGACATCACTGCAAATACAAAACACAGAGTGACGTTATTTGTGATCCAAACAACATTTATTGAAATCAAAATGACTTTAAAGCAATGTAAATTTCACTACATAAGCACTATTTTGCCTTGCAGTTTTAGGTTTAATTCATTTACAAAATGTTGTCAATTCTGCAGGAAAAACTAATTTTCAAAGCCATACAGGGTTCCATAATAGTGAGTAGTTCTCATTTAGAAAAATTTTAATCTTGACCCTAAAACTTTATCATTGCTTGTTCATCAAACTTAAGTGCGGTAAAACAAGTCAAGACATTTATTTTGTTTCTGACAACATTTTACAGAACTAACGATGGTTAAATCCTACAAGAGCAAATTAAATTTATTAGTTGAATAACATGATAAATTCAAATATTTTCTGCATTTCACCTCCTGATGATATGAAACAAATAAACACAGCCTTTAAACATATTGCATTTTCACAAGCTTTATCAATCTGTTCAACCAAGACTCTTTCTGTCCCACACACATTTTATGATCATCAATTTTAACACATCTTATTAGATTCCACTTCAGATTGTACTTAGTGTTTTAGAGTGTTATAAGTAAGCACTTCAAAGAGGCTAATTTTTCATCACTTAGAAATCAACATGACTCCTCAAATAAACAACTGAACAGTATCGGTGGCATGTATCAACTACTTAAGAACTAAGAAATACTACTCAAAATCACTTGCTTTGTTTTTATTAACAACTATTAACATTGCTGGTAGATTCCTCAATTCTTTGCCCAACTATTCTTGCTGAAAAGCTGGTAATCTTAAACGAGTTTACTTTCTCTGGAGGACATGTTCCTTTGGCTTCCAATTAAACACAATGTAATTAATCTGCCATCAGTAAACAGCTTTTCTTGCTTGGCTAACAAATGAGCCACTTGGAAACATACTTTACTTACAGCCTCATTTTTCTCATTTATTTTTGTGAAGAAATTTTGCTTTAATGAGATCTTCTGTTTTAAATTTTCTAATTGTTTTAGACATTGCTTTCCTATAAATTAGACAAATGGTGATGAATGCTCAGTCTGGTTGTAACAATACATATTGTATTTTTAGTGCAATTTTATTGTCACCCCATCACAAATACAATCAGCTTCCATAAGCACCACCTCTGAACACATGAGACTTTTGCCATGCAACTTTGCCATGTAACTCAGTAATAAAATAATCAACATTTGGGGCTGGGGATTTAGCTCAGTGGTTAGAGCACTTGCCTAGCAAGCACAAGGCCCTGAGTTCGATTCCCAGCACCAAAAAGCAAAACAAACAAACAAACAAACAAAAAAATGAGTTCAAGGCCAGCCTGAACTACATAGTGAGAATCCTGTCTCAGAAGAGGAGGGGACACACACCCCATCTCTCAGTGGACAGAGTATCAGTCCCATTGCAAGAAAATAATCAACATTCTACTGTATCTTAAAAGTGTGACCTTCAAAATCCTTGTTTCCCTTCCCCTTTTTTTAAAATATGATGTATTTGGTACAAATAACTGAGCATGGTGATATAAATGGCACCTGAAACATAGCTGAGTTACATTTGAGTACACTGTGATTTGGGCTGTGCTGAGCAGCCAGGTCAAGCAAGGAGAGGAGCTCATATGTACATCATCATTACACACAGAGTTCTGCCATTGTGACCCCAAAGCAACCATAGATATCATGGAAATTACGGAGCATGATTGTATCTCAATAAATATTTATATACTAACACTGGAATTTGAAATTCATATAATTTTGAGGTGTCACAAAACACGGTTTTCCTTTCAAATATTTTTGCAGCCATTTAAAACATTTTAGCTCACAGGCCACTCAAAAACAGGTCATGAGCTGGATTTCGCCCACAGGCTATAGTCTACTGGTCCCTGTATTAGAACAAGAAGTAAGAATATGTGAAAATCAAGGAGCAACACGAAATAAAGGAGCTGGTGTCTGATCTGATCCTGTCTCTCAAGAAATTGTACCACAGAAGTGACCTTCATTCTCATAGTAAGCAATTGTGGTTGTAAGAGTGAAATATTTTTCGATTTATTGTTTCAAATGGCTGCTAAATTGGTAGGGCATGAATATTTATTTATTATAACATCTTTACTTAATAATGATATTTGGGGGCCTACAGATTTCATGAAAAAATTACTGAGACCCTTACAGTTCCGTGGCCTATAAAATCTGGGAACCTCTCACCCAGACTATAACTTAAGTCAGGACCAGCTGTTTCAGTTACTTTCTCACCACTGGGACACAATACCTAACACCCACAAGTTAAAGGAAGAAAGGTTTATTTTGACTTACAGTTTGGAGCCACAGTCAGCTGGCTCCAAGGCAGGCAGGGCAGCATGGCAGAAGAGGAAGCAGAGAGAGACCAAGGAAGATGAGAGAGAGATAGACCCTTCCAGGCCACGCCCCCAGTGACCCACCTGCTCTGACCAGGCTTCACCTCCCAACACATCAAGTTACAAACTCACTGGGGGGCTAAGCCCCTGATGAGTATCACATGATCCAATCACTTCCCAGAAGCACCACGTATGAGCACATGGGGCTTTGGGGGGACATCTAGATATAAACTATAACAAGCTCCTTCCGGAACAGGTGAGGCCTCCATGGGGAAGGCCAGCATTCTCCTACTCAAGTCGAAATTCTCAACCACAGAGAAAGAAGAAAGGGTCCTGTGCCTGGGACTCTTTTGATTATTTAGAACCTATAGGTATACTGAAATAACCCCAAGAAAGTCAACCTTGAGAGCAGAAAGAAAAGCAAAGAGAAAAATGATGGTAGGAGGTAATATTTCCATGTGGCTAAGTTTTTTCTTCTCCTTCCTCTAGATTTCCCTGTCTCCTCTACACTGTGTAGCATACCACCATCACTGCTAACCCAGGCTGGTTTGTGTGGATTTGCTTAGGCTGTTACAGTGGAATTTGGTTTTATTGAATTCTCAGCATGAAAACAATCCTTGCTAGAAGTAAAACTGTATGTCAAAGTCTCTCCTCCTTCTAGAGGAGTGATACAAGCAGTCGCCATGAGGGAACCTAACCCCTTTCTGGTAGTAAGAGGGCTGCTGGAATAAGTTATAGAAGGGACGTGCATCCTCTCTGAGGGTTCATGCACAGTGCCTAAGGGGCACTGTTAGGGCTTAGTCCCTCCAAAGTCTCATTTGTTCAGAGGTGAAGATTTTGGAAGGTGATAGGATCATGAGGACACTATACTCATCAGGACATTGATTAGTCTATTAATCCCTCAATGAATTCATTACCAAGTATGCTGTTAGGAGGGGGAGTCTGGTTGGAAGAAGGGGGTCACTGATGGGTGCCTTTGGAGGGTGTGCCTCCCTCCTCAGCCCCTCCTTTCTCTCTCTGTTTCCTGGCTACCATGAAATGAGAAGCTTTCTTCCATCATACCCCTGGATCCAGCTGACCATGAACTTGATCTTCTGACCCAAGAGACAAATTAAACCTCTTGTCCTTTAAATGGGGGAGGGGGGTGTCAGCTCTTATGTCCCAGCAAT
Organism: Hystrix cristata; assembly: GCA_004026905.1. Classification (NCBI taxonomy): domain Eukaryota; kingdom Metazoa; phylum Chordata; class Mammalia; order Rodentia; family Hystricidae; genus Hystrix; species Hystrix cristata. The sequence continues at coordinate 14,950 of PVJO010025735.1, forward strand.
GAGAAAATAACTGATACAGGTATGCACCCTGCCCAAGGGCCCGTCACATCGCCAAGACGAGCCCAGGGCAGACTGGGCAGGACCATGAGAGCGCTCACCCACTTGTGTACTTATTCAGGGTCCTTTCTGTCCTCATTTCATGGAGACCTGGTCCCCTGTGCTATCTGGTGTATCAAAAAGCCCTGGGAAGACACGGTAGCTTCAGCCCCACCAAATCCCCATACATCCCGGCCAGTCTGCCACACCTTCCCTCTGCCTAGAATACCCATGTCTGGGCTGTCCATCCGACAAGAGGTCGGTCTTTTCCCAAGAGCAAACACATAGCTTTGACCTTCTTAACTGTGTGTGTGATTCCCCCTTTCCCGCCCCCTCTGCAGCCCATGCTGCCTACCCAGTCACAGTGAATCACAATCATCAGCCTACACCCCGCCACCACCACCAGGATTTGGCTTTGAAAGACAAGGCTCTGTCTCTTTTATGTTTGCCCCACAATCGCCTAAGATAGTTACTGGTGTGAAGGAGACACTGGATGGATACCTGTTGGTGCAACAAATGAATAAATGAACATTGTCCGCATCTTTCTGAAGTCTGTGGTGTTGGGAAAAGCACAAGAGGTGGTAGCTCTCCAACTCGATTATGAGAGGAGGCCTTGCTGCCGCACTGTGGGCTTCTCATACTTCCATGCACACGCATCAGTTTAGTTTTTCTAACCACCCCAGAGGAAAGACTATTACTACAGCCATTTCGATATAACTTCTAAAACAAAGTTTAAGACATTGTGAGACCTAACCAAGAATATACAGTTTCTAATTGGCAGAGGCAGAACTTGAACCCAGCCTTAGTGAAGACCATTCCACATATTTCCCTCAATAATATTTGCTCCATCAAACCATGAGCACCAGACGACAGCTCTTCCTGCGACCTGGTGTCTAGGCTGCAGAGAGGATGTTTCACTGAGGAAACTGGCTCAGACTGACTTATGCAAAGGCTTTCATTATCAGCATATTGGAACCTTGTAAAATCTATGGGAAGCTAAATAATGATTGAAAGCAATGGAATGTCAGGGCCTCGCAGCAAAGACAGACCTAGCAGAACACCCTGACTGGGTGACTCCATTCTAGTGGCATCTTGCATCCTTGGCCACTCTTTCAAGATGGTTCAGGGGATGGTCCAATTGGCCACCAGCCCCTGTCTAGCTGGACAAGCTAGTAAAGGAGCTGGCCACATCACCTGCAATAGCAGGAAAAAGTCCATGCTACTGTCCCCCAACCCTGTGACTGCACAGATGTGAGATGAATAATTCCCCAAAACAAAAGTGGTTCTGGTTCGGAAGTGGGAAAAGGTTGAAAGTGGTAAACAAATAAATGCAAAAGTCATGGTTAATATTATTAATATGGAGCATTTTATATAGAAAAGAAACAGAAAAGGCAATATGTTTTGTTGGTTATTTTCCTGAAGAGGATTTTAATAATCATAATCACCAACATAGCCATCTGTGTTTGAAGTCAAATAACAGGAGGTGGACCCACCTCAGTGGTAGAGTGGAGCATTTGTCTAGCATACAAGAGGCCCTGGGTTTGATCCCCAGCACAGCAACAAAGAAAGAAAGAAAAAAAGAAAGAAAGAAAGAAAGAAAGAAAGAAAGAAAGAAAGAAAGAAAGAAAGAAAGAAAGAAAGAAAGAATAATCAGTAATAATGTTTCAACTTACACATAAAATGTCAAATGTGAAATATTTTTGGCTATTGTTCCACTGGACCTTAGTGAAGTTTCTTTTTCTTTCCTTGTTTTTCTTCCCAGCTTTATGGAGATATAATTAATATAAACACTTCTTTTTTTTTTTTTCAGTGGCTCTACCCTCCATTACATAGCATGGTTACTTAAACTTGAGGACTTATTTCTCTAAAACATTGTTTTCTAATTTGACAATGTCTTTTTTATCTGTACGATTTTATGGGACTTGTGTGCTTGGCTTTGGCAAGTTTTTTCCAGAATGGCGGGACATCTGATGATTGAGTTTCTTCTCATTTTTATTTTGTCATGGTCGTTGTTTACCAGAAACCATCAGGCGACACCCAGAGCTGACAGAAGCCCCAGACCCCTTAGACTGTGATCAGGTCTCCATTTCTCCTCCCATAACCCAGTTGTGACCTTGCCTAGTTTCTCATTCACAGTTATTTTTTCTTTGCTTGAAGTGTTTTTATGGAGTTTGTTCTGTTGAAGGCTGCTTGTCGAGACTGGCCACAGCAAATGAGTCAACTCTGGAGGTTGCTCAAGTGCCTATTGATCAGTGAAATTTCAGGGGCAAATCAATAATTAGCAACTTCTTTTTCTTTCTAAACTATTAAAGAAAGAAAGACCCGGGATCAGTTATTTACTGTTCTAGTTAGTACACAACAGGGAAGGGCTCTGCCCAGCCACTTAATCTTCCTTCGTCAGCAAAGCTCCTGCTCTGACTCTGGCATCAGGTCACTCTGACTGATGGTCATGGGACTCACCAGAGTCACCTGCTACCCTCAGCCGCTTAATTCCAGGTGCTAGAAAATGGCTTTGGAAGGCAGCTCTAGCAGGAAGGCTATTGTCCTGCAAAGTCCAGCCTCTCGGCCCCACTATCGGTAGAAAGCAGGAGGTGGGTCAGGTGGTCTGAGATCCAAAGACAGTTGGATGTTCACGGAATACGCAGAAAGCCCTCAGTGTGTACTAGGCATTTCACTGAGCTCTATGAAATTGCCACTTTTGTAATCAAACATCAGCAATTTTCATGTGTTTCAACCTAAACAAAGCTGGCCAGGCTCTGAACATAAAGCAGAGAGTGAGGCCAGGAAAACAGACGCAAAGCACTGTCACATCACACATCACTCAGTATGTCAGGGGGTCATCGGAGTGGGCAGGGAAGTCAGGAACTTACAGCTGGGGATCGCTGGGGACAGGTGACGCCAAGAAGCTGAGTTCACAAACACGAGCATCAGCCTTGCAGAGGCAGGAGGGGTTGAGGGGACCCCTAGCAAGGACTGGAAGAGAGTGAAGACCCAGGAAGAGGAAGACGGTAAGACACATTGGGAACCACAGAGTTGTCGAGAAGCAGGGTCCCTCAAGGAAATCCCTCAGAGAAACATGCCAGAATTCTGAATAGTTTATAATGGCATTTGTCTCTAGAAGCAAGAAAAATGCTATGGCTGATGGAAAGACCAAATGGAATTAGACCTGATATCTGTAACTGTGTGTGGCACTAAAGTGTCTTGTGGAATTAGCTCCACAAAGAGTTTACAAAATGGAGAGTTAGGCCCCGCCCAACTTGGGAATTTTACAATTTACGGATTAGATCGCAGTGATTGCTCAGGTGTAATGAACAGAACAGGAGGAAACTGGCATCAATCTTTCTAACAAGATTCACTATGCTGCTTTCTAGCTTTTGTTTTTCATCAAATAAATGTTTGGAGCCATTATTCCCCCAGATGAATTAATACACCATTTTCTGGTTTAAAACATTTCCTTCCTTGCTCAGCTTTCTGATGGCTGAAACTGGTTTTAGTCCTTGGCTGCCATTACCGGACATGTTGACCTGAATGGCCCTCAGACACAAATCTGCATGAAGTCCCTCCAGAATTCAAGTTCGCCTGGGGGTCATAAGCTTTCTTCTTTAGGAAGGACACATGGCAAAGGGTTAAAAATAAAAACTAGCAAAACTCTGCTTTGGAATCAGCAGATCAGCTGATGGTTGTCACTATGGTATAATGCACTTGACCCAAAATGCTGGACCCCTCTAAGCAACATTTTTTTAATTTAAAAAAAGAATAAGATATGTGCATAACAGAGTTTTATGAAGAGTAATTGTGACAGTGCACACACTTACTTAATAGAAAGTTTGACATGTGTTGTTCTTAATAAACAGCAATCATTATTGTGTGCAATTCCCCTTTGTGATTTTTCTGAATAATTCAGTATTACCTTTAATGAACATATTTTCTTAGGATAGGCCTTTCCTGATCTGAAAATTTTATGTATGTTTCCTCGTTATTTTAAACTAGTTCAAGGATGATCTTAATTTTATCAGTCATGCAAATGAAGCAGTGCAATCCCTCTCAAGAGTACACTTCTCAGAGCCGGGAGACCTGGCTCAGTGCTGGTTCTACAATTTACTAGTAGGGAGGCCTTAGGCCAGATGGTCTGTCCTACTGAGTCTTCAGTTCCTCATCTGAAAACTAAGTTATATTTATCAAAGCTTGTATAGACTTTGCAAGAATCAAGTGTGACACATATGTAAATTATGAAACAAAGCTCCTTTCGCATAGTAAGTACCAACAAATCTTATCAGTTTTCTTATTTTCACAAGGAAATTGAGACTCTGAGAGAATAAGAAGTTTGCTCCAGACAACAGAGCTGGGAAGTATCAACGCCAAGATCCCACTGCAGGCCTGACTGAGAAGTCTCTTCTTTCCGGGGCACGAGCTGAGCAAGTAATCCTGAGCCCTGTCACTCTGTGCACCGTGGAACTGGTCCACTTGCTGGTACTGCTGGGCACCAGTACGCTAATGGATTGTGTTCATTCAGCTACCATATTCCTGCTATGTATTAGCTGCCCTTTTTTTCCCCAAGGGTGGTTACTCAAACCTTGCAAGGCCATCTATCTTAACTCCAGGCTTTTGCAAAAAGCAGTTGGACAAGAGACAAGCCAAGGGGATAAATACAGAGGACCACAATCAGCTGATCTCACACAAAACACAGCATCTTAATAAAGGTGGCATGAAATGCTGAAAATGCAAGCGTTCCACTGCTTCCGAGAAGCCCCATTATCTTCTAAATGGGGCTTTCTGCTTATTACTGTTGGACATTAATTGAAATAAAGGCAAGTCAACATTGAACACACTGTCATTCCTTATTTACTTCCAATACGTGTATCAGTGTGCAGGTTGTGTGGTCAAGAGCAAGGTTCCTTGAAATATGAACTGAACATTAAAAGCTATTTTCCCTGCTATCATTAGAAGGAAGAGCTGTAAAAAAGCAGCCCAGGCATCTGTGGGAGGACTCGGCTGCCCTAAGTGGTCCTGCACAGCCTTCAGCAGCTCACATGCCTTATCTAGGGTCAGCACGGTGTTAGGAAGAGAAGAGTGAGACTAATTCAGAGACCAGGCACGGTGCTAGATAGTCCATGTACCTTTTGTTCCTTGAGCTCCTACAACAGTTTGGGAAGAGTCAGGCTTCACAGATGGGAAAATGGAAATGCAGGGAAGCCACATGGCTCACCCAAGAGCACAGAGACGAAATCTGAGTCAGAGTCTAACTCCAAATGCCATCATTTGCAGCAGAAAAATAAGAATTTGAATGTCTACCCTACTGTCCAGAGAAAACAATGTGTTCAGAAGCAGATCCTGGTTCCCACAGAAGATCACGCTGCATAGCAGAACAGGAGGCTTTAAGACTGCCACAGCCCAGAAGTCACCAGCCAGCAAGGGCTTCGTCTGCTTGGGTTCCCTGGGCTCCCAACACACCTCTGCCCTCCCATGGGTGCCCACACGCTTTCTCCAGGAGGGAAGACACTGCTCCTCACCGGCTTGCTCACCAGGTTAGTCAGAAGTGCTAGCTCTGACTCACCACTGTGAGCCTGCACTTGGTCTCCAGGAGTCACTGCCCTGCCTCTCTGGGTTCCCAAGAAAAATGGGGCTCCTGGGCCTTGGGGAGCCCTGCAGCAGATGTCAGCCTGGTAATATGAAAAGTCCAGCTTTGCGTCATCAGCTCAGGCTCTGTCAGATGTATCTCGTTCATTAGGACGAAGTCAGGTTCCCCAGTGGTGGAGCACCGCTTGTGTTCTCAATAGCACCATAGAGAGTGTGACAGTATTTGCCAGCCCTCTGTGTGCCCAGACTCTAGACTACGGCTAAAGGTTATCCAAACTCTCATGCCATGACGGATGGGTGGAGGCCATCTCCACCTCAGGGAAATCACCGTCAAGCACAGGAGCTCACGGCTTCTCACCACGAGATCAAAAATCATCTGAACACAGCCAGGGAGGTCAGGGTTGCTGTAGAACAAAACACGGGAACTGCAGTGACAAGCTAAGCCTGTCAGAGGGACACAAAGCTGTGCCAAGGGAAGAGAAATGTTGCCTGTTCCTCTGAGATGGGGGTAGATGTCTGGACTCTATCGCTGCTGACACCCAAAGCAGGAAGAACCCCGCATCACTGCCACCAGGGGCTTAGAAGGTGATGTCCAGATAACGGGATGTGTCCCAGTCCTGAGGTTCCGAGCCACTTACTTCCCCACCTTTCAGAACCTTCGCTTTGTTTTATATATGATGCCCAGAGCTTCTGGTTGGCCTAGCAGGGATGGTGAACCTTTTAGTGATTGAGCGCCCAAACTGCAACTTAAAACCCGCTTAGGTATTGCAAAGTGCCAACGCTGCAATTAAACCTGAAAGCTTGGCTCCTGGGGTGCTGCTGGGGTGCTGCTGGGGCAACTCGGCTCACGTGCCAACAGAGAGGGCTCTGTGTGCTCACTGTGGCACGCGTGCCATTGGCTCTCCACCACTGCCTTAGCGGAAGAAGAGAGAAAAGTACTTGGATGCCATCTCCTGGAAACCACAGCAGGGCACAGCCAGATTTTCCTTTGGGGACCCACGTGACGAGGGCTAGAGCTTGTGTCAAGCTTGAGCCCCAGCCTCAAAGAAGACCCCTTCCCAGCCCTCCTCTGGCCTTGATCTCACAGCACAGCCATGTGCCATGACCACCAGTTCCTGCAAGGCAGAAGAGCTAAGCCTGGGATGAGAAACAGCCATTCATCTCTGGATTTAGTTCTGTCTCTCCAACTACCAGAAAAACAAGCCATATGCTGCACTATATTCCAGGCTAATAACCTGCAAGGAGGAAATGAGCACATTTATGGGTTATCCTGTTGATGGTCTTCAGTTTGCAAGCCCAAGTGTTAAGTACGATCTCTGCCAAATAATCATTTCCCACCGCTGATTTTTCATTTTAAAAATAACCTTAGAAATTTTCTTCTCTATATCACATGTTCACCTTTACATTTTTAATCTACTTTTTACCTACAAAGTTAATTTTGCAATGGCCACTGACTTACAAGAATCAATGCGGAATCAGCTGGCTTTAAAAATGTACTTTTAGGCCTTTCTTGCAATGAAAACAAGAAAGCAGTTATTACCAAGGTCTACTTCTAATCAATGTCTTTTTAAGTATATCAAATAATAGCTGCAGCATAAAATTTAAGCAAATTCAGATGTATTACTGAAACAGCTGTCTTTGAAATAGAGGTCAATGCTAAATCCTGGCAAATGCACAATAAAA
>PVJO010025736.1:0-22247 GCA_004026905.1 Hystrix cristata
TGATTTTTGGTTGCATTGCAACAGATTGTCATACGTCTTATCATAACATATACACAACTCTTCCTGATGTCCCAGTGAAACTTTCTAGGTTTATCTCCCATCAAACTCTCTCAGGAAGTTCTCCATTGAATTTTGTCCTACCAGTGAAGGGCTTAGTGTCATTCCTGTAAGGGAGACTCACTGAATTTATACTTTTTCTCTTGTTCACACTGAAAAACCGAGAGTTTAATGACTCTAAGGTTAGAAATGATCCCTAGGGAACTATGAGATTACATTAAGGAGGAGAAAAGAACATTCTAAGAGAAAACTAAGACAGGTAACATTGATAGTGCTAATTTTTTTACAGTCTTGTTATAAATGTTTATGAACATTGATGAATGTATGTATTCTTGATTTTTTTTAAAGATGTGTCACTAGGGGAATGATTTTAGGTGATGCCCAAATTTTATTTTATTTTATTTTATTTTATTTTATTTTATTTTATTTTATTTTTGTCTTTTAGGTGCTGGGGATTGAATCCAGGGCCTTGTGCTTTCTAGGAAAGTGCTCTACCACTGAGCTAAATCCTCAGCCTACATTCTTGATTTAAAAAAAAAAAATCATAAAAAGAGTACTTGTTCCCAGTTTTTTGGATAAGAATTGGATGCTGCTTTGGTATCATGAATCCAGGCTGGAAAGCACTCTTTTCAACATTTCTATTAGCAAGACTGTCTCATTTTTTTCTGTATAGCTATGGCAACTGGTTCTCTGCAAGTTATTTGGATATAGTTCACATAGGATCTCTTTTGTAGAAAAGCTGCAAGAAATTCATTTTCCTTAAAAAATTAGCTAAGAGAAATGAGCTTATACAATATGAGACTATCAAACTATATTATATAAATGCAAATAAAATAAAATATATTAGTCTAAAGTGCCACTGGGTATTAAGAAGAACTTAATGGGATTTACATGAATTCTCATAAATAAACCTTCTCAGGTTACCTCAGCAATGAGGCAAAAGACAGTGAACTGCAGTCTTTAAGATTTCACGAGATCATTCTATTTTGGAGACATTTTAATGCAGACAACACTTAATATCATTTTCATGAAATTTTACAAAATTTGAAAAAGTTATTACTTCAGGCTATGGGGGTTTAGTTCCACAAACACATTTTATTCGACCCGGTTGGATTTCACAGTTGGAGGATGAGATGGGTCATTCTGAGGGCAATGTTACATACTCAAATTCATGCCAGGTTCTTGTCATTGAAAAATGATAGTAATATTCTCTCTTACTTAATGGTGAATTTGGAGAAAACGTAATTTCACTCAAATTAGAGGTTGCATATGATAAAAATTGCAATATGCAGCACTTTGCATTTTTAAGCAGCGACATTAAGGTTATTCAGGCATTTTGAGTACTGAAATCTGACGTAACTTTGTCTCCCCTGAATAATTTGTATAATATAAATCCCATCTTCTAAAAAAACTTCAATTTCTTTTAAGGTCAAAGTTTAGATTTTTTATTTTTCCCTTTAGTTTTTTTTATTCTTTTTTATGTACATGTATCTGAATACATATAAGCCAAAGTGTTATGTGTGTTATATGTAGTTATATCAATTTTAGAATCAAACTTTTTATACTTTTTTGTTATTGTGGGCAGTGGTAGTTTGGTAAATGTTTAACAACAGGTTTTCTGGGGTGAGGGGGAGCTCTGATAGTACTTGTAAATACTTCCACAAAAGCTGATTTGCAGCTAGCAAAGTAATGTCACTGAATGTAGAGTTCAAAAGAGATGTGCAGGTACAATAGACATGTTATGGTTTATATCTTGATGTCCCCCCAAAGCATCATGTGCTTACAGGTGGGGCTTTTGGGAGGTGACTGGATCATGGTTGTGTAGTAATGCTTTTGGGAGGTCCAGGGCTGTGGGGTGCAGTCCTCATGATTAGCTAAAAGAGCCTCAGGAATCCCCTTGTCTCTTCCACTATGTGGTGATACATCAGGATTAAGGAAGTGGGTTCTCGGCAGACAGTGAACCTGCTGGTGCCTTCATTTTGGGCTTCCCAGCTTCCAGAACCATGAGAAATAAGCGTCTGCTGTTTATAAGCCACCTACTCTCTGGTACTGTATTTTATAATAGCAGCCCTAACTGACTAAAACACTCTTCCAGATATAACTACTGTTTATATTTGGGGATTCTCCTTTTGAGTTTTCTTTGTTTTTAAACCTTCATATTCAATCTCTACTTACAAATTCAAATTCATACAGTATGCTATGTTTATATCTTCTGCTTTTGAGTTGACACTGTAACATTCAAAAAGTGGTGTATACTTATTGTACTTTATGTTCCTCTAAATGCAGACCTGAGATAAGGTCTTGGGTGTGGATATCAAGCTCATACACATTAAAAAAGAGTAAAGCAGGGCCTTGTAGATTTACTGGTGAAGATACATTGAGCCGATTTTGGATTTGGATTAATTATTACTTGCATAGATAGTGAAAAAAAGAATAAGCCGCAGGGGCCTTGCTTTTGATCCTTGTCCCACATGATGAAGTAAAACCGGCCAGAAGTTTACAACAACACACAGACCCAAACTGAATATTGTTTAATATATTTTTCAGCTCTGTTCTGAGTGGAGTGAGACTGAAGGGCAGTTGATGAGAAATCATCCTTGGACAGTGAATAAGGAGGTAAGTAGGGGACAGCCTTTGTGAGGTCCTTACAGACCTCCTGTATTCTCCGGTTCCAGGAGGATCACAAGGAACTCCACAAAAGCTCTGGCAAATCACAGTTCAAAACTTTGCCTCTATGGAGCCTGCAAGATTGCGAGGTGCTGCAAACGAGCTGTTTGCTACAGCAGGTGGTTTGTACATAAAGCAAAACAAAAGTATTGAAACGGAAAGAAAAGTAGTCACCATATAGCTCCCATCAAGTAACAAACTGGAAAAGTGTACATGAGTGTGTAGGTTACTGGTGCGGGTGACTGTGGCTCAGTCCACACAGGAGCCCTTTGAAGAGTAAACACACTGTGCCTCACACATTCAATGGGATGGCACAGCTGGGCTATTCATCCCTTATCTCTGGTTCCTCACTGGTTGTGCATTGCCCATCATGGATGTCCTGGCCTTTCCAAGAGGTTTTTAGGTGGATTAAGCAAGGTTCGAAGAAGCTGAAGAAAAGCCATGGGCAGAGAAATTGATAGACACATGCCTTAGGGGTGGAATTTATCAGCAGTTGTGGGTGAATTCAGAGGTGAACAGAAAGCCTGTGAGCTGTGTCTTCTACAGTGGAGGACACTGAGATGAAAACTAAGTATGATAAAAAGAGATAAACACCTAAGTCCATTAGGTGTACTTTTATTAACATTTTAATAATATTTATTAACATTTTAATAATATTTATTAACACTTTAATAATATTTCTCAGAGTCTTCTTCAATAATTAGGTGATACTGTGTATTCAATTTTGCATTGCTTTTTATATCCTATACTATTTTGCAATAGTTTCCTCATATTCTAAGTGTTTTGTGAATATATAGTTTTCTATAGAAGTTAATATTTATTTAGGGATGGAATATACATGGAGTAGAATTACAAGTGGTGCAGTGAATTATTATTAAAAAATTCTGTGTATATTTGATTTCACTAGTTATTAAGGGGATGATAGGATGCACGGAGGCAGTAGGAAAAGTTTGTAGTGAAAAAGGGCTAAGTAGAAAATGGCTCAAATGTCTAGGAGTTTCAGCTAAATCAGAGCACAGGTGCAGTATGAGTATAGATTTTGAAACACAGTTTAGCAAACTCCCAGAAGCTGAAGTAGCCAAATTAATAATCCCTGGAAACAGTATGTTACCTTAGCCAACAAAGGGCAATTCAGGTTGCAGATAGATGTAGGGTTACTGACTAGCTGACCTTAAAATAAGGTCAGCCTGATGAACAGGTGAGCCCACTCGCATCATTCATGCTCTTAGAAGGGGAAAACGGAGGCAGAGAGTAGGGTATGCAATGTGGTGTGAGGGGGGCACTTTCCCTGACACTGCTGGCTTTGGTGTTGGATTGGGCCCCACAAGCCAGGAATGTGGGTGCCCTCTACAATCTGAAGAAGGCAAGGAAACAGATTTACTCATGGAGCCTCCAGAAAGGAACAAAGTCCCACTGATGCTTAGATGTTAGCCCAGTGAGAGCCTAGATTGATTTTTGCCTAGAAAGTAATACGTCCCTTTCATTGGTATACCTAATTTTCTTTTTCTCTAACCAAGAAATTTTGTTTGTGTACCTGTCTCCTTCATCGATATCCCTAAACTAGTCATGTCTCATCTCTGTTGTATGGTGTGTTTTATCTTTCTGTTTTTACCCTTTTAATCTTTTCCTCCACATTAAAAGAGAGGTTCTCAATTTTGACTTCTATATCTCAAATTTTATTTTCTGTAGTGCTGATTGCATTTAATTATAACATTTTTGTGGTTGCCTGTATATCTTTCTTATCTCATCCCTTCTCTTTGCCTTGTCTCTTAAACATTCATATTTTATGGTTTGTTTTCCCCAGTTTATTCTCTTTAATCTTGATGCTAGAGTCATCTTTTTAAAAATGTGATCCTATTGATTGGGGATTTTACTCAGTAGTTAGAGTGCTTGCCTTGCAAAGGCAAGGCCCAGAGTTCAATCCCCAGCACACACACACACACAAAATCCTTTTAAGGATTCTAAAGAGTTAAGCTTCTACCCCTGTATCTTTCAGCAAGTCAACTTCGGAGGCCTGTGATTCATTTTCTGTGAGGATGGTGTTCCCCGTCCATTGCTCTGAGCAGTTTTTCATTGACTACTTTCCTCTTATTTTGTCCCCTTATTTTTTTCCTTTCTGTCTGCTGGAATATGCATAATGAGAGATCTGTTCAGCTGTAATATTTTCCAATAAAGTGAATTCATGAGAGATTCTTGAACCAACTTTCTAAGATGTAATGCAGAAAAGGAGAAAATGGGCAGCAAATAATATGATTAGTGGATTTGGACAAATTATCTTAAAAGACAAACAGGGTGTGTGTAGAAGAAAGTTGTCATAGTGGAGGAGAAATTAAATTGTTGAAGTGGAAAATGGTTCAGAGTCTCACAAGTGTGTCAAATGATATTATCCGTGGGTCCTGTCTGAGCAAAGGCACCAAAATGTGTCCTTGTGAACTGCAATTAGAGCTTCTTACTTTATCTTTTTTCTTAATTTTAATCCCATATTTTTGATCTTCTTGTAACTCTGAGCCTCATTTTAAATAATTTTTTTAAATATAAGATCAATTTAATTAATTTTGCTGTGTAAGCCATCCATTGTGTTTTTGATTGAGTAAAATTAGTTTCTGAAAATTTTAGTGGGTTCATTTTTAAATCTGCCTGACATTCTAGAATGCTCATTTATCTTTTATTTTTGGAAATGTTTCATAAATATTTTGTAATTTTTATTCTGATAATGATAACATTTCTGGAGATTATTTTTGCTGACATAACGTATGGTGATTTGTTTCTTTGTTGGCTTGATAAACATTAATCGTGAACACATACTTTTTTTTTTTTTTTTTGTGGTGCCGGGGATTGAACTCAGGGCCTTGTGCTTGCAAGGCAAGCACTCTAATCACTGAGCTAAACCCCAGCCCTAACACATACGTATTTGAAATTAATCCATGAATATCCTAGGAGGCTAGGGAATGCTTTCCTAATGGGAGCATGTGGAATTGTGTCTGATGGGATATGGTGGGCACAATTAACCTAAGATCACATTAGTGTGCTTTCCATATCCCTGGATTATGAGTTGATTATAACCTCTAAATTATTTATTAGTGCATATTAGTTATACAGCCTAATAGAGTTTCATTTTGGCCTGTTTGTGTACGTATATGAGACTCCCCCTGCCACCCCAATTCCCTTCTGCCTCCTTGTCCAGTCCCTCAGTTCACTTCCTTTTCTCTACTGTCTCTCTTATGTTTTCTCCACCATCTCTCTTATGTTTTCTCCCTCTCCCTTTCCCTCTTCCTGTTCTAGATCCACCAGGAGAAGAAATTTGATCTTTGACTCTCTGAGTCTGACTTATCAGTCAACTAAAATGTTCCCTCCATTTTCTTGTGAAGACATTGAATTTCCCCTCATTGATGTTGGCTAGATGATTTCAGGGCTGAAGGGAAGTTTCATAAGTTTCAGATAGTTTACTAGTATGTATACTTTGTAGGTAAACTGTTTTTGACCCGGTTAGTTTTGGTAAATTTTTCTTTTTTTCTTGATACTCTGTAATTCCAGTGTGATGTGTCTAGATGGGGTTTTTTCTTCTGCTGCTGCTAGTTACTTGAAATACAAATTTGAATTGAATATTCTCTTTAGTTCCGGCAGATTTTCCTTTATTATGTCTTTGAATGTTGCTTTTCAGCCATGCTCTTTTCCTCAAAGTTTTATTTGAAGCTTCTCTTGTTATTTTAAAGTGTTTTTTTGTGATGCTTTCTGGTAAATTTCTCACTCTTCTAATTATCTAAATCTTTCACCTTTAGCCTTATCAGGTCTATATTTTTTTAACCAATGACTTCTTTTTCAAAAATGTTATTGTGTTATTTTTATTTCCTTTTATACTTTCTTTGTTTCCCTCTATTTCATTGGAACTTATTACTCTTTTTCTGAATTAAAGTTTTATCTTTATATTTTTAAGAATCCCAGGGATACTAATTTTAAAGCCTTGGTCAGACTATTCCAATAAAACTAATCTTGTAGTAAGTTCATGCTCCTACATTTTGAATCTGTGTATTATTTATAGAGTCAAAATGTTTTTTCTGCCCTTTCCTACTTTTTTCTTATTTCCTGGATCCCTCACATGGAATCAGATTTTTTTTTATTGTCATTTCAGGGTTCTCCTTCTGTGGTGATAGATTATTTCAGGTTGAGTCACAGAGTTAGTGGGTGGCTTGATTCATTTCCCAATCTCTGTGACCTCTTACTTTGCAAGTCCTACAGCTTACTCAGAACTATAACATGGGTGGTATTTGCTAAAAGTTTTCATTTAGTTCTCTTGCTTAAGATGGTTTTATGGCACTTCCAACTCCTGACTTCCATGAGCCAGCCTATAGTTCCTTTAATAGGGAGTACTTTCAACCCTCCAAATAATCAAGCTGAATACTTTACAGATCTAGAGAAAACAATTCTAAAATTTAAATGGAAACAGAAGAAACCTTGAGGAGAAAAAGCAATACTGAGCAATAAGATCAAAGCAGGTGGCATAGCAATCACAGACATCAAGCTATACTATAAAGCAATAGTAATAGAAACAGCATGGTACTGGAACAAAGACAGACACATAGACCAATGGAACAGAATTGAGGACACAGAAACTTCTCCAGACATATTCAAATACATGATCTTTGACAAAGGATCCAAAAGCATACATTGGAGGTAAGACAGCCTATTCAACAAATGGTGTTGGGAAAACTGGTTCTCAGTTTGTAGAAAAATGAAACTGGACTCATAGCTCTCACCATGTACGAAGTTAAAGTTAAAGTGGATCAAAGATCTAAACATTAAGACAGAAACATTAAACCTTCTGGAAAACAAAATAGGTAAAACACTTGAAGATATAGGAGTAGGAAAGGACTTCCTAAACAGAACTTCAACCGTACAGGAAATAACAACAATCCACAAATGGGACTACATTAGACTAAAGAGCTTCTGTAGAGCAAAACAGTCAATTAGTAGGGTGAAGAGAAAACCATAGAGTGGGAAAAAAATCTTTGCTAGCTACTCCTCAGACAGAAGACTAATATCTAGAATATACAAAGAACTCAAAAAAAATTAAACTACTTAAAATCAATGACCCACACAAGAAATGGGCTGGAGAAATGAACAGATACTTCACAGTGGAATAAATACAAATGGCCAACAAATATATGAAAAAATGTTCAGCATCTATGGCTATTAGAGAAATGCAAATTAAAACAACTCTTAAGATTACACTTTATTCCAGAAATAATGGCAATCATTAGGAAGTCAAACAATAACAAATGCTGGCATGGCTGTGGTGAAAAGGGAACCCTCCTACTCTTTTGGTGGGAATGCAAACTAGTACAACCATTATGGAAATTAGTATGGAGATTACTCAAAAACCTGAAAGTAGAAATCCCATATGACCCAGCCATTCCCCTGCTAGGTGTCTTCCTCAAAGAGCTAAAGACATCATATTACAGAGATATTTGTACAACAATGTTTATAGCAGCACGATTTGTAATAGCTAAATTCTGGAAGTAAGCAGTTACTCTTCAATAGGTAACTAGATAAACAAAATGTGGTATCTATACATAATGAAATACTATTCAACTATAAAGAATGACAAACTAGAGTCATTTATAGGAAAATGGATGGACCTGGAAAATATAATATTGAGTGAAATAAACCAGACTTGCAAGTTTGAATACCATATGGTATCCCTCGTCTGAGTGAGGCAAAATATAAACAAAAGGGTAAACATTGGATACAAAAAGGCAAATGGTTAAATATAAGCTAATAGACAAAGGGTCCAAGGGAGCAAGAAGAGAGCAAAGAGGGAGGGGAATGGGAATCCAGAGGAATAATGCTATCTTAGAAACAAAAACCTAATAACCCAAACTTAAATGTCACTGGATGTGACATGTACACTAGGTGCTACAGTAACTTTATGTAGTTGTGATTTAATGCTGCATCTATGTGGTTGTTTACACCGCTCACTGTCATAAGCAAAAGGCACAATGTAATGTTCTATAAGCTTGTGTAATGGCCTATAAGTGTGTGTAATTTTGGATAAATTTTAATAAAAATCTGTTAAAAAATGATCAAGCTGAACTCTTAGCAGCTGCTATCAGTTCTCAGACCCAGAACTCAGTAGATACAAGGATTCAATTATTTTTTATTGTATTTCTACTACAGAAATATATTTATCTAGGTGTTGTATCTTTTTGCCTTTTTTGGTGCTCTATAATTTCACTGTGTTTAGAATACACTTTCTATAAATCTAAATTCATCACTTTGGTCAGAACCCTTATCTCAGTTTTAGAAGCTTATATAAGGCTGTTGGTGTTTACTTTAAGCTTTGGGTTTGGTTATGTATGCATTTGAGAGTAAATTTATAAATATGGTTTGGCAAGTATATACCAGGATTAGTGAATGACTTCACCCAGATGTTTTTTGTATCTGTTGCATAGTCTGTTGGGTTTACTAAGGGCTCAATTTGTTTATACATTCCTAAGAGTATGAATATATATATGTGTGTGTATCATGTTTTATATCTATCTATATGTATATGTATATCTATATCTGTATTTATATATATCTTCCTTCTGATTTCACAGCGGTGTTTTGGGGGCTGCCTGAATAGTTTGTTGCTCTTTTCTCTCTCTCTCTCTCTCTTTTTTTTTTTTTTGGCCCTGCTTGGGCTCAAATTTGTAATCCTCCTGTCTCAGCCTCCCATGGTGGTGGGATTACAGGCTTGTGCCACACCTAGCTCTATTTTATTTTTGTTGGTGGTGTTTTTCTTTCTCCACCAAATAAGGCAAAGGAACGGAATTGATTTGATTTACTTAGTGTAGCTCATCGGATTAGATGAGTCTGTTTCTCTTAGGAAGAGTTGTGATGTCAGAGTTAGAACAGTGCAGTTCTGCAGGTTTCACCCTCCTCCAGCATTCGGCTGAGAATACTCAAAGGCCTTTTTCCTTGTTGCTGGGAAGAGTTCCCAGGGAAGACATTAAGGTTACGTTTCCTCTTCGACCTTCTCTTCCTGGAGGCATGTGGCGCCTTACAGACTGGCCTGCCCTCTTGGAAGTCTAGTAGTTCACTCCTAATTTATACATTTCTTCTTCTGTGCCTGTCCTTTTAGTAGAGTTTGGTCACTTTCTTTTATGAGGCAGGATTGTTGTTCTTTTTGGGATGCATACTTACTTTTGGGGTTGGAGGGTCTCTTACTGTTCCACCCTTAAGCAAGTCTTGTTTATGAAGTCCTCCCTGACAGCTTATCTGAGAGGAGCAGTGAGTTTGGAAGGACTTGGGATGGGCCATCAAATAATGATGATACTGCAACAGCAACAAAGTAAACCTTCCAAAGGTTTAGAAGTGTTTCCCCATGTATCACCTTTATCCCTTTAGTCATCAGACTCTCCTTTGAACCTCATAATTATTCTTTGAGTTAGGAGGAGCAGCATTATGTTCTCCATGCTACAGAGAAAAATATGACTTGGTGAAATCACAGAGCTTTTAAGTGGCAGAAGAGGGACTCATGTCTTATGCTTGTTCCAGTAATATTTGCTTAGAGATAAGCTGCACAAAGTGGGGCGCCATTATGAGAATGTGGTGTCCTCAAATAGCAGAGGCATAGTTGAAAATGGGTCATTTTCTTATTTCCTGGGCCTATTTGTGCCTATTTGCAAATGGACACATCTCTGAAAACAGGCAGATACATATCACCTTAATGTCTCTCTACTCTAGTGGTACCTGGCCTTGATTAGAGACTGGGTGAGTGACTATGTTTTTGCCACTTTCCTTATCTTGTAGATGCTACTGAAAATTCTGCTTAGCAAAATTATGTAGTAACTACGGGTACAAAGAAGCTGTGAAGATAATTTTTGGCAGGTAAATGTTTACTGGCTTATAAACTTGTTTATTCACTTAGGATTACATGACATGCCCAATAAATATCTTTTGGTGAGACCTTAACTTCTTTGGGAATTACTTTTTTTTTACTCTTAAAAGAAGAGCTGATGGCCAAAAGAAATAATTTGTTAAATTATGAAAAGATATGGGAAAATCTGAAGTGAATATTTTTAAGTGAAAGGAGCCAGCATGAAAAGGTTGGAGTTATACAATAAAAACTCGATCAGACAGCATTCTGGAAAAGACAGGACTATAGAGGCAGTGAAATGATTGATCAATGGTTGCCTCAAGTTCGTGGGGAAAGTGGGTGAGATGCATTGGTGGGATGCAGGGTGTTTCTAGGGCAGCAAAACCATACTGCATGGCACTGTGATGGTGACTCCTTGATATGCAGCTGTCAGAACCCTTAGAATTGTACTTCACAAAGCGTGAACCCCAATGTCAACTGTACATTCGTAAGACTGTATTGACATTTGTTCATCAGTTGTAACAAATGAACCACACAAATGAAAGATGTTTCTAATAGGAAAAAATGTTTTGAGGGGAGAAGTGGTATATGAGAGCTCTCTGTACTTCTCCTTATTTGTTCTATAAGCCTAGAATTGCTTTAAAAATAAATTCTATTAGTTATATTAAAAGGAAAGATTTTGGGTTTCTTTTGTCTACAATATATATGGAGACATTAGAAGCACTAAGGAGCCTATTTTCACAAAAAGCTTTGTATCCCTTAGAAAGATAAACTGCACAGGTGACTATATTTGTTAAGGGTACAAAAGCCTTATGTTAGAAATCTACTTTATCTCTTTCAACATTCTGAAGCTTCCTTTAATCTGAAATATTTCTTTTTTTTAAATTTTATTTTAATGGTAGATTTTAGATGTACATAGTGATAACATTCATCATAGGGGATTTGTACCTGTACATGATGTACCTTGTTGCTTCTTTTCTTCCCATTTCCCTCCCCTCCTTTCACCCCCTCCTCCCTCCTTATTTACAAAAGCTTTGTTTCCATTTTTTCCTTCTATTTCTTAATCTGAAATATTTCTAATCTTGGTCTTAGCTTAAGGGTGAATCTTAAAGGCAACATGAAATTCAATTTTTTCAAATATGACTTACGAGACTGACAGAGGAATATAAACACTGAAATTATTTTTTGTTTTTACCCTGTAGGCATTTTAACACACATAAATCATAAATAACCTCAGTTAAACATCCAATTTTGCAGGATGCAAGTTCCTTGGAAAAACTGCAGTTGAAAAAAAAATTTCTCTTTCCAGGAATTTATTATTGGGTCCTTTGTTATCTGCAAGTTCTTACAAATGAGGTGACCGTCCTTGTATACGAAGAGACTACTTTAAAATTTATGGGAATGAAAATACAAAAATCAAATGGTTTATATCCAACTTGTTATAAAACAGTCTTATCTGTACTGAAGATATTGTTGGCTGAAGCAAACGATGTCAAATTTATTCTTTTCTGCATGGTATTTAGTCTTTTTTTAACTTTTAATTTAAGCCAGCAGGTACATTAATATTGTTCAGCAGCATAGTGCTACATAGTGTGATGGTCAGTAATAGTCAGCAGTAAGAGTTTAGGTTTCCTGACAGAGTAACAATGTGGTTGACATATGTATCATAAAGGGTCAGAGCCCTAGAAGGCTTTTAACTAAGCAATTTCATTAATTGACAGATACTGGTCATCTTTGTTCCTTGGGATTGTTTTTTAAGTTTTGCAAAAATAACACCCTGTTCAAAAAATTGTGTTTGGTCCATGAGCTAGGAATCATTTTTTGATATTTTTAATGGTTCAAAAAATGTCGTAAAGACCATATGTTGCCCAGTAGTGTAATATATTTTTATCTGGCTCTTAAAGTTTGCTAACTCTTAGGACGATAGAAAATAGTAAATCCAAAATATTATATATATCTTTTTCCTGTAGCTACATTTTTTTAGTTAGCTTGTATCTCTGCTTATTTCACACAAAACACTGGAGTAATTTCTTTAAAGCATTTCTGTCTCCTCTATTGATGAACCTTTAGTGTGTTCCTGTTGCTTGTATTAATAAAGTCTTTGAGTTGATCTAATGATAAGCATCCTTTTATCAATCCAAGTCCTGAACAAAATGATAAGTAAGGCAATGGGGTGGTAGATGAGGAACTCATACCACCTTCATTACCACTAATGACTGCTTAGGGGCATAACTTTGTGAGTTCAGGATGCTTATCTGTCCCTCAGCGGTGGGCCAGGGCAGGATTCCCCTTGTGAGGAACATGAGATAACGTGGGCTTTTGTAGGAAGGAGGAGGGGGGAGGGGAGAAGCAACCCTGATCATATTCCCAGTTAATTTCTAAATTTACTGACTACATAGATCACTTTGCCTTCAGAAGGAAGAAGTAATTAAGTGCGCAAATAGAAACTAGGGATCAAATGCTGTGGGTGCTTGAGTCACATCAGAGAATGGCTCAGGAATAAGAAAGCACTTCTTAAATTATTTAATCTTCAGATCCTGAATTTAGCCTGGAGGGTATGTCATCCCTTCCTTTTTTTTTTTTTTTGTTTTTTTCTTTTTCCTCCCAGTCTACCTCTCTAATTTCATCTCTCATCAGTCTTCTTTGCTGCAGTGTAAAACTGCATTAAACATCCTGTGCTCTCCTGCCTTCCCTTCCCTTCCCTTCCCTTCCCTTCCCTTCTCTTTCTCCTCCTCTGGAATAAGCCATCCTTCCAAAGAGCCCTAGTTTCTTTACATAGAAAATAGTAATTAACAGACCATGATCTCAGTGATAGGGGTGCTAATTACAGAGCCAGTCATTGTGTGTAGGCCTGTTTAGATTGTTGAATTAGGAAGCTCATTATTAAAAGATAAAATATATCTTGAATGTGCACTGATACTTCCAATTCAAACACAGGACTACAGAGATTTCATGTCTAATTGAACTTACATCTATCTGCACTTGTCTTTTCTCAGGTGAAAAACTGCATCCTATAAAATACTAGCATACAATTCTGACAACTATCTTAAAATAATCAGCACTACCAACAGTAATAAAATTACTTGAAGCAGTTTAAGGTTTTGTTTTGTTTTGCTTTTTACAGTTCCTTATGTTCTTAAAACAAGTCTTCTTCTAGGAATGTGCAATTAAATAATTCCCTTCTGGATAGTTATATCACAGTTTAAGAGGTTGATTCAGTTGTTTCAACTTTTAAGGAATGATCTTTTATAATATTGATTTTACTCTATAATTCTGTGTAATATTTACCGGGTTCTAATGTCAATTGTGTGAAAACCAGATATGTTTAGAAAAATTCATCTTCTCTCCTGTGTCTTCTACTTATTTTCTTTTTCCCAATAGGTAACCACCAAAATATTTTGTGGTTTAGCTTTCCATTTTTAAACAAATTTGTAAACATATGTATTTATACAACAATTACATGTTAACATATATAAACGTATACCTAACACATATAGATAATATATGTTGCTATTTAGATAAATAATACATTAATTTGCATACTTTCTCTATCTTGCTTTTCTTTTTTAACTGCACTGTATAAACCAGGAATCACTGGGAATAGGAAAGAAGGGATTCCTTATTCCTTTTTACAGCTGTTTAGTGACCCACTGTATGAATTAGTGTATTAAATCAGTATGCTATCAATGGGCATTTCTACTTCTTTGCTATTACAAATAGTACTGCCCTAGATAGTTAGCTTTGTGAAGCTGTGACCAAATACTTGGTTGCAAACAATTTAAAAGGAGAAAATATTTATTTGAGCTCATGGTTTCATAGGTTCCAGTTCATTTTAGGCCTGTGGCAAAGCAGTACAACATGTGCAAGGGTATGGTGA
This sequence comes from Hystrix cristata, assembly GCA_004026905.1. Classification (NCBI taxonomy): domain Eukaryota; kingdom Metazoa; phylum Chordata; class Mammalia; order Rodentia; family Hystricidae; genus Hystrix; species Hystrix cristata. Next base: position 14,460 of record PVJO010025736.1, read on the forward strand.
AGGAAAGCTGCTCACCTCATGGTGGCCAGACAGTTAGGGTTGGGGCATGGGGCTAAGGACAAAGTATTTCCTTCAAGGGCACACCTCCAATGACTATTTCCTCCAACAAGGCCTCACCTCCTAAAATTTCCACTACCTTCCCTTAGCCCATTAAATTATGACTCAATGGGATTAATCCAGTGATGAGATGAGAGCTCTCAAGATCTAATCATGTCCCAAATCCCCTTCTTTGAGCACTGGTGTGTTGGGGACCAAGCCTTTAACACTTGTGCTTTGAGGGGACATTTTGGATTCAAGGCATAACAGACAGCCTTGTGAAATGTTTTCTTGTGTTTTTGCCGAGCCATCTTTGGAGTAGATCTTTGCTGTTTTCCTATATCTTTGCTGACTGTCTACCTTATTGGCTTTGGGCTTTTGCTCAAATTATACCTTGTTTGGTTTTATTGTGTTGTAACAAATTGTATCTTGTTTGGTTTTTATTATGAGAAATAGTGCTCATCCTTTGAAATGAGTAACCGCCATGTGAATTTCTTTTTGGTGGATGGTCATTGCATTTTTTTCATTAGGGCTGATTTTTTTTTTCCATGTTTAGAAGTTTTCTCTACATTTAGGAGATTAAGCCCTCGTGATAGAAATTGCAAATGTATTTTACCACCATATCATCAATCTTTTAACTTTAAATGAAGTTGTGGAATATTTTATGGCACAAAAAATATTTTGAAATTTATCAATAGTTTAATTATTTTGTAAAGTTTAAGGAAAATTATACAACACTGGCAAAAACTTACGCGTCTTTGAGTACTTTATGATGTTTGATTTCTATAGGTTAAGCCTCTGGTAGGTTTTGTATTTGTCGTGTGGTTGAGGGATAGATCAACTTTTATCTATTTTTATTTTGTAACTCTAATAATCACAACAGACTTTGTTTAAAAATACATCATTTTCTTATTGCTTTTTGGTCATTATTAATTACATTCTAAATTTGCAAAAACAATGAAATTTATGTGTAGATTTTCTGTTTTATTTCCCTGGTTTTGTGCATGTTCAAACATTATCACACCCTTTTCACTCTCAAGGTTTCATATGTTTAATATTTGGTTATTCTAGGTTTCTATAGTTCTTTTTCACGGTTATTCTGACTGGTCTTGCTTGTGTGGCCTTTTTTCTTCTTCTTCTTCTTCTTCTTCTAATCCATTTGAATCAGATCTAGAGAAAAATGGTATTTTATTGGAATTGTGTTATATTTCTAAATCTGTAAATTAAATCTGAGACACAGTGATATTTTAAAGAGTTTATTTAACAAAATAGAGATTTATACATCGGAAAGCACCACCTCAAAGGTTTAGTGCTCTGGACACAAGCATCCGAGGCAGGTATTTATAGGTTGAGGGTGGAAGCAAAATAGAGATTGATTCATTGGCTTCAGTTGTAAAATGGCCTTTTTAGGTTTACTGTATTGTAAAGTCCCTAGTTATGTAGTCATATAACCATGTTAGTTGTCTGCTTATGATTGGGTGAGTTTTGCTTCACTCTAACATAAGCATTTGAAAGAAATGAGTTAAATAAGTTAAATTTCATCTATGTTTGCAATTTAAGCAAGGTTGAGACTATTTCAAGGACTCAATTGTTTTTTCAGTACCATTCTCCATTTTAATTTAACTTCAACAAATAAAATTAGGAAAAGCTTTTCCTCTTACAATGTGGGGTCTTTCTGCCTGTATTAGTAAGTGTTCACTAGAGGAAGAGAATATATACACGTGATATACGATATATAAAGGATTTAAGAGGTAGGCTTACAATGGTTGCCTACAGTTTAAGGTGTGGAAAAATGAAAAAAGGCCATTTGTGCGCTGGAGATCCAAAGGGTCCAGTCAAAAGTTTAACGTCTGGAGCTTACTGCAAAGTCCCGTGTGAGTCCATATCAGAAAGCCGAAGGGCTTGCACTGGAAGCCTGGAGACAGGCACCCAGAAGCAATGGTGAAGGAGACTAGTGTTCCTCTGAAGAAGCAGAAGTGAGACTTCCTTCTTTCCCTTTTTATTCCATGCAGGAATTGCATCAGTAAATCAGTCATCCACACCCACAGAGAACTGTGCTAAAGCAGTCTCATTTCTCATTTGTGTTGACACCATAATTAACTGTCACGCTGCCCAAGAATGTTATATATATTTATTTTTTCTAGTCTAGTTTTGTGTCCTTCAGCAGTGTTCTCTATTGTTCTACAAAAATTTTGGGTATTTCCTCCTAAATTTATGTCTAGGTCAGAGCTCTAAGGTTCCTTCTGTCTTCTTTCCCTCCGGTTTTGTAAATGGCGACATCTTTTGTTGTTTTTATATTTTTTAATATGTGATTGTATAAATAAATGGTATCAAAGTTTGTATGTTGATTTTATAACTTGCATTTTATAAATTTTCTCATGTTTGCAGTAATTTTCCATCAATTTTGACAAATGTGTTATTATCTGCAAATAGAGAATTATTTCTTCTTACTTTTCAATTCTTACATCTGTACTTATTTCCTCTTGTCTTGTGCTAATTTATAGCTCCAAAAGAGCATTCAGCATTATGAAAAAAGGGAGGATTTTTTTTTACTTATTTCTAATTTCCATTAAAAAATCCCTTTAATGTTTTCACTTTAAGAAGCTGCCTTTTCTTTGAGGAAGTATCCATAAGTTTATATTTTATTGAATATTATGTAATGAATAAGTATTGAAGTTTGAATTATTTTTCTGAATTGATTGTAACTTTTTCTTCTTATCTCAATTAACATAATGCACTGTATTCTCAGACTCCCCAGAGTCTTAAACCCACTTAGGTATGATGTAATTTTACATGCTAATGTAATCTTCGCTAATATCCATTTAATATTTTTGAATTGATACTCATAGTGAGACTGGTCCATAATTTGTTTTCTGTTGTAATCTTCAAATATAGAATGGCAGGGTGAACAGATCCGGGGGAAAAGTGCCACTGTTATATTCACAAATCCCAAGAAGCAGGGGTAAGTTGCGCCATGAGGTACCAGTCTGGGCAGCATGGAAATGTGTCAGGAGTCAGAGGGAGAAGAGCACTGAGGGCAGGAGCCTTCACTGTGGCTCATAGCACTAGCATTGGGTAGTGTCCAAAGTTAAATCAGATTAAGAACATTTTAAAAGTTTATTGTTGTACAATAACGGAAGAACCGACTGCCCTACAGGAGACTCCAAGCCATCACAGATACAGTACAGTTCACAAAGAATAAAGAATATTGCAGCATTTTTATTGTGCTTAGCTGCTAGACATTTACACTTTCAAGCTAAGTAGAGCTGGTTCAGCTGATGAGTTTGTGTCTGATTAGTTTACTTGCACTGAATCAAGCTGACAGGGAAGAGTGTTTTGTTCACGGTGAGAGCTAGCCTTTCTGGAAAATCAGGATGACTTAAGTTTTCCCCTGGGAGTAGGAAATTGGTCTGGCTTATATCTAAACTGCAGCTTCATTACTACCTCCTTTAACTCCATTTTAAATTCTTCTAGCAGGCCTGTGGCATAGGAGTTTCTCCTTAGCAATGTGGTGCTTAAGCCCCTAGTAATTAGGGTAGGTAGATTATCACCCCCACTGTCAGAATTTGAAGGAGGTAGTTGTGGTATGGCTGCTACACTGGTTGGTTTGCATTTAAGAGGAGCACTGTGCTTGTCAAAGGCAAGTAATTGACTGTCTCTAATAAACTAATGGAAGTTATTCACTTTCTAATACTCCCTACTCCTCCAGAGTAGCTGTCCACTGTGACTGTTCTCTCTTCCTCCATTCCCTGTCTTCAAATAAATTGCCTTCTTTTTTTTTTTTTTTGTGGTGCTGGGGATCGAACTCAGGCCCTTGCGCTTGCAAGGCAAGCACTCTAATCACTGAGCTAAATCCCCAGCCCCAATTGCCTTCTTTTATTAAAAAAATTAACTAATGCTGGGAAGGGCAGACCCTTCAGAGTAAGCAAGGCTTCAGATATTGAAGATATCAAGGAATTTGTATCGAATACAAAATATAAGATATTGTTGTTGTTTTTTTTTAATTTTTTCCCAAGAACATGTATTGATATATTGTATACATATTGATCACATTCATCATGGTTATTTTGTACCCGTACATGATATATCTTGTTTTCCAACTCCTTCCCCATCCCTCCCTTCCACTCCCTTACCCTTCCCTATTTACAGCAGATTTATTTGCATTTTTCCATTTATTCTTTTTCCCCTTACTTTCCTTTTTCCCTTCCTTCTTTTCCCCTTCTCCCTTTCTAGTTCTCCTCCTTTTTGAAAAATATCTTTCTTTTACATAATATGTATTACACCTCTTTGTCCTTATTTACACTTATGGTTTCTCATATCAGAGAAACAGTTCAATGTGTACTCATGAGTGTCTGATTTATTTCACTTAAGAGTATGTTCTCAAGGTGCATCCATTTATCTACAGTTGCCTATCATGAGCCAGGTATTATCTGATCCACTGAGTCGTAAAGCTGGATATGCACAGCAATAGGCTATCATTAAATGGAAGCGGCATATACATGATCAAGCCCGAGCAGGACCAAAGGGTACAAGTAAGTTACATGAAGAAGTTGCCTCGATACCCACGGCTCCTACTCCTGCTGTATTGCCTTCTGTTTCCCAGCATGTGCCTGTGGCCCCACAGGATATATCATATGATCAGGCATCAGAAGAAGAGAAGGCTAGAGCCTGGTTTATGGATGTTTCTGCACATTATGTAGGCATCACCTGCAAGCGGACAGTTGCAGCATTATAGCCCCTTTCCAGGACACCCTTGAAGGACAGTGGTGAAGGGAAATCTTCACAGTAGGCAGAACTTTGGGCAGTGCACCTGGTATACATTTTGCCTGGAAGGAGAAATGGCCAGATGTGCGACTGTATACTGATTCATGGGCTATAGCCAATGGTCTGGCTGGATGGTCAGGAACTTGGAATTTTCCACGACTGGAAAACTGATGACAAAGATATGTGGGAAAGAGATATGTGGATAGACCTCTGCATGTGGGCAGAGGATGTAAACATATTTGTATCCCATGTAAATGCTCACCAGAAAGTGACCTCAGCAGAAGAGGACTTCAAAAATCAAGTGGATAAGAGGACTCCTTCTATAGATAGTGGTTAATCCCTTCCTTCAACCACCCGTGTCACTCCCCAATGGGCTCATGAACAGAGTGACCATGATGGTAGAGATGGAGGTTATGCACAGGCTCAGCAGCATGGACTCCCACTCACTGAGGCTGATCTTGCTACAGCCACTGCTGATGCCCAGTATGCCAGCAGCAGAGACCAACACTGAGTCTCCAATACGGCACCATTCCCCTGGGTGATCAGCCTGCAACCTGGTGGCAGGTTGATTATATCAGGCCCTTTCCATCATGGAAAGAACTGGGCTTTGTCCTTACTGGCATAGACAATTATTCGGAATATGGATTTGCCTTCCTTGTACGTATTGCTTCTGCCAAAACTACCATCCATGGACTGACAGAATGCCTTATCCACCGTCATGGAATTCCACACAGCATTGCCTCTGACCAAGGAAGACATTTTATGGCCAAAGAAGTGAGGCAGTGGGCTCATGCTTATGGAATTCACTGGTCTCACCATGTTCCTCACCATCCAGAAGCAGCTGGATTGATAAAAATGTGGAATGGTCTTTTGAAGGCACAGTTACAGTGCCAGTTAAGAGGCAATGGCTTGCAAGCCTGGAATAATGTTCTTCAAAGGCTGCATATGCTTTGAATCAGTGTCCATTGTATGGTTCTGTGTCCTCATAAGAATTCATGGATCCAGGAATCAGAGGATGGAAGTGGGAATGGTACCACTCACCATTACTGCCAGAATTCCACTAGCCAAATTTTTGCTTCCTGTTCCTGGGACCTTATGCCCTCCTGGCTTAGAAGTCTTGGTTCCAGAGAGGGAAGGCTTGTACCAGGAAGCATAAGAATGATACTATTGAACTGGAAGCTAAGATATCCCCCTGGTCATTTTGGTCTCTTTATGCCTCTGAGGAAACAAGCTAAAAAAGGAGTCACAGTGTTGGCAGGGGCAAATGATCCAGACTATCAGGAGTAAATTGGACTATTACTCCACAGTGGAGCAAAGGAAGAACATACTTGGAGTGGTGGTGATCTCTTAGGGCACCTCCTAGTATTGCCATGGCCTGTTATTAAAGTCAGTGGGAAATAACCCTATCCAGGCAGAATGACAAATGGTCCAGAACCTTCAGGAATGAAGGTATGAATCATCCTACCAGGGAGACAACCAAGACCTGTTGAGGTGCTTGCTGAAGGCCAAGGGAATACAGAATGGGGAGTAGAAGGTGGTTCTAAATACCAGCTACAACCCCATGATCAACTATAGAAATGAGGATTGTCACTGGAATAGTTCTCTCCTAATATGATTCCAATGTAATGTTGATAGGCTTAATATTGGTTCTTAAGTATTGTTAAACCTATGTTATAATGCTGAAGTTATGAAATGTTAAGAATAAGCATCACTCAAAGAAAACTTGCCTTCTGTTCTGGGGAGGGAATTGGTACGTTTCCATTTGTATATGGGATAGTTATAACATGTTAGGTGTAATTATGAACTTGTCTTTGTATCTGAAGACTATGGTTTAAAGAAATGTGTCTGGCTGTCAAATTGACAAGGGGTGGGTTGTGCTGGTTGATTGATTGTGTCAATTTGAGGAAGAAACACCCAAAAAACTAACTCAGCATAGTTTTGGATGTGGAAGACTCACTCTGGGAAGGATTATGGCCAGAATGGTATAAATAGGAAACAAAGAATAAAAGATTGCTTCTGTTTCTTTGGAGGAGCTCCAGTCTTCATCTGGATCCTTCAGACTCCCAGTGTGCAGACAGACCTTTTGCACTTTTCCACACCTGACTGATTGGCGGCCATTGTAAGCCAATCTTATAAATTCTTATATATTTGTATGTCTTGTATTAAATCCGTTTCTCTAGTAAGCACTGGCTGATACACTGAGGGAAGAAATATTTTAATGGCTGGCCATTTTCCTTCATGTAGGTGCAGCATGATGTAAATTTATGGGTAAATTAGGTATAACTCTATTGTTCAAAGTTTTGTACTGTTCTCTGCTTAATTCATGTTATCTCTGACTAGTCACAGGTTTGTGTAGATAAATTCTTTTATTTTTCATTTATTATTTTACAAAATACATGTTATACAATAGGTAATATTTATGAATATTTGATTCTTCCAATATCTTCCCACATAGGATATAACAAATTTGGGGTCAAAATGGTGACATCAACTAGGTTAGAGCTGAGTTTCATAATATTTCTGAGGGGGGTTGAAAGTGGTAGAGAGGTATTTAAAGTTAAGACTATAAATTGAAGAAGAATATTTTTGTAACCTAATAGCTATTTTATATGAAATCAGGGATTAAGAAAAAGTAAATTGCCATGCTAAGATTCTCTTATGATCCTCATTTTATGAGGGCATAATTAATAATGCAAACAACAATTGTAAACTCAAAGAGATTATTTTGAAAGGATCAGGTGGTTTCTCAATTCAAAGTTCCATTAGCATGAAGAGTAGGTGAGTTTAACTAACTAAATAAAAATCAAAACAAAAAGCAAACTCTCCAGACTCTTAACTACTATCTCCACAAAAGATAGCAGAACTTGGCATGTGGATTTCCCAACTAATGAGCATGTGCAGTGAATTGATGTGGCTGTTGTCCACAGAAACTGCAGTGAATGATGAGGAGGAAAGCATTCTCTCTCTTTCTCTCTCCTTTTTTTTTTT
>PVJO010025737.1:0-22057 GCA_004026905.1 Hystrix cristata
AAAAATCCCAAACAAAATATATTAGTAAAGCAATTCATTAGGAGCAAATGAGTCCATTCTAGAAGGACGTGGTAGTCATAATAACAGCTCTCCAGCGATCACACCCTCATCCTCTAGGATCTGCGAGTACTTTCTGTTACATAGCAAAACAGACTTGGCCAATATGTATGGTTACAGATTTCTGAAATGAGATTATCTTGGATTATCTAGTTGCTGTCTGATCTAATCACATAGATCTTCGAAAGCAGAGAACCTTTACTAGCTAGGTCAAAGAGATGTGATTTAGCTTATTATGTAGGACTTTGAAAACAAGGGAAAAAGAACAGAAGTCAAGGAATGTTTGAGGCCTCTACAAACAAGGAACGGCCATCAACTAACAGTCAGGGGGAAAAAAAGGAAAGAAAAAAGAGCTAAAGAAAAACAACCAAACAAAAAAGAATCTGAATCCTCAGTCCTCTTGCTGCAAGGATGTGGATTTTGCCAACAATCCAAATGAGAAAGAAACAGACCTCCTCTACAGCATTCAGAACAGAATGCGGTCTCGCCAACTCCTTAATTTTAGCCCTGAGATGTGCTGAATTCCTGACCTATAGAATCATAAAGGAATATGTATGTGCAGGTTAAACTAGTATTTTTTTCAATAACAGAAAACTAATGAAGAACGTGGCAATGATTTTAAGCCTTGAAAATGGTAACAGTGTAATGCAATACAAAGAAGAAAGTATCTTATGATCGGTGAAGTAGATGTGGAAAAATCATTTCTCTGATAGCATTCTCTACCCGTTCATGATGAAACCTCTTACCAAATGAGACATTTTTATATAAACTGTTAATATAATAAAAGTTATTTTAAAAATCTGTGTTAAATATTTTTCCTAATAACGTTAAAATATTTTTGTTAGAAAGTTGAAACAACACAAGCATATCCATTCTGGCTACTTTTAAATCAAGTTAATTTTGGCCAAATAAGAAAACGAGAGTCGATACAGTAATGTTACTTGACCCAGCCCTCCAATTATCGCCAAATCTAATGCCATTACACTGTGACTTTTCTGCTTCTTCCATCCAAAAGCAGAGTCCATTTCCAGACCCTTGAATCCGGGTGTGTTTCTGAATTGTTCAGCTCAAGGAAGCAGTAGACACAGTAATGCGAGACTTCCTGAGATCCGCCTCGCGAACCCTCGAGTGTGGCCGCACCTCCCTTTCCCACTCTTGCTTTCACTGCATGAAAATGCCGGAGCAAGTATGTTGGATAAACAGAAACTACAATAACACAGCGAAACTGAGCAGCTGCCATGACCAGGTGATACCCAACAGACCCCAATCCAGGTGGCAAAGCCCACGCTAGCCATAACATGTTACCTTTCCCTGGATTACTGCTAATATATTTGTGAATTCAAATGAGACCAGAAGAGAAGTAGAGATGATCCACGCATTCACGAGCAACAATTTTAATCAGTTGTTTTAAGACACTTAGTTTGAAGTTCTTGAATGAGCTTGTGACAATGGCTAACTGGGAAAGAAGACTACAGTTTGTTGAGAGAAAATATGACATAAATCCTCCTTCCAGTAAGTAGTGGCTTATATTCAATTTTTATTACTAAAGTAAATTATATGTATATGTTTAATTCAGTTGTTTTTATACAATTATATGTGCATTAATATTTTAATTACTGCGATATTATTGAAATAACTCTGTATTTGGGTGGAGTTCAAAGGAATGTATTGGCGCCCAAGTAGCAGTTGACTGTCCCTACAGAATCAGACAATATGTTTTTATGAAATAATTATGACAGAAGAGAGAATAAACCAATGATCATTTGTTACAACATGATAAACTGTTTATAAGGAAAAATCAATGATATATTTAGCACAGATTGAATTTTCTGGTGATGTGAAAAAGAAGGAATTTCAGAAGTTGCCTGTACTGTTAGCTAAGATCTGACAAATTCAACTATTCAATGCCCATTGTTCTTTGCCCCTCTACTACTACATTCATCTTAAAGAAAGTAGGACCAAAGAAAACACTCCCCGCCTATCCATCTTGGTAACTTAATGCTTCTCTATGCCTGCAGCCTAGCACATTAATGTTTTGAGTAAAATCTATAGGTCAATCAATCTCCTGCTTGAAGCAAACTGCCAATCTGTCATGTACTATAACCTGTCCTCTCTCTTCTAACCAAATTTTAAGACCTTGAATTTATTTTTTCCAGATGACTCTGTCAACGTGCCGCATGATAGAAAACAAGTCGTGTGTTAGCCATACTGCACACAACTTGATAAGCATCAGCATAAACTCTGACTTGATAGATGGCCACGTTAATGTAAATGTATCTTCATTATGAATCTATGGCCATGGGATCTTTGGAAAGCTATCCTAACAGCATACTATCTACAAAAGAAAAACAAATTACAAAGCAACTTGTTCATTTTGTAAAGCACAGATAATAATTCTTGCCACTGCTTCATAGGAATGCTACTTAAAAATGCAGATCTACTTCGATTAGTTAAGTCTGATTATCTAAAATTATAAATAGCATCAGGAAGATGTGTTCACATCAGCAATTGTATCAGCAACACAATTTAGAGGAAGGTATTCCTGTGAGTTTCAGCTTCCTCTCTTGTGGAACTGACTGACAGAGGTGCTAAAACCAAGACAGCATTATAGATAAATGTTTGCTCCTTCTCAGACATGAGATAATATGCTCAGCACTGAAGAGACACTGCTTCAAATACTTTCAACTTAATCACAATCTTATCTAAATGAAGTATCAAAATGTATGAAAACCTGTTAGAAAAATTATTCAAGCAGGTACATGATAAATACTAGCTCCTATTTTATTCCTGCTGGGAAAGTGGCAAACATTTTGTCTGCTTTTGTTGGCATGTACTTCTACACTTTACACTCAACAAACTTGAAACCTTCCCAATCTCTGCCAGGTGAGATTTGTTGCATTCAATTACCTTCGCCTTCTATCAAGCTCATTGGCACTCCTTTGTAGGATTCCTGAGAAAAGACACCATATCACACAAATCAAAAGTCCATGCCATATGGTGAAACAGAGAACAGTTTAATACAAGAACTTTTAGTAATCTATCTTTGTAGCCTTGTAATTGTTCTGCTCAAATAAGAATGAAATATCACCACCAAAGTTGATATAACTTTTGGCTGCCTTACAACTTTTAGATGGATACTTAGATCTCATGGTCCAGTATATTGACCTGAAATATTAAATCTGTCAAAACACACTAACTGAATTCAACTGAATTGATATGCTTCCTTAGTTCATGCTATCCAGTGTAACAGTAAACTTTATTACTTCCCTTTTTTGTAGTCGCACAAACTCCTTAATTCTTACCCTTCATGTGAAATATTCCTTTCTTTTCACTTTTAAGTAAAAAGTGTAGTAAAAACATCTGTTTGTGGCATTTATTTATTTTAAGCCACATAATCTGTAAGCAAATGTCTCAGAATAATAATATTCATAGAATTTTTGTGAGATATTTTGCCCAAAAATCTGTTAATTTCCTGTTAAAGCTGCTATTAAAATACACAGCCTGACTCATCCATTTACTTCCCCAAATGCAAGCACGTAGCTATGAATGGGTCTCACTACATACCATCATACATAACCTAAGAGTAATAAAAACAGTCACAATGAATATCACCTTGTGGCATATATCTTCTACATGCACTGCAAAAAAGAGAAGAGTTGAATGTTCTCATACATTATAACATAGAGATAAGATATCACCAAGCAGAGGAATAAACAAATGGAGTTCATATATAAATGTTACTAAATAATCCTAGAGTGACCTCTAGGCACATTATAAATGTTCTAAAATATTTGATTCATTGTCAGCCATAAAGCCGTAAGTAGCACGGGGCATGTTGGCACATACGTGCAATTCCAGTTCGTGGGAGGTTCAGGCAGGAGCACACAAATTCAAGACAAGTCTGGATCACATAGCTAGTTTGAGTCTGGTCTGGCTTACATAGCAATGCGCTGTATCAAAAAAAAAAAAAAAAAAAAACCAGAATACCAATATACAGAAAGGTATGAATTCTAATTTTGTCAAGTCTTTCAGAATACTTTATTTCTAAATATGTCTATGAAAAGTTATAGATTCCTTAAAGCAGAATCTCTCTATTTGCTTAGTAGTATCTTGGTATCTTGGTTCTTATGAAGTTATGTATCCCCAGCCAACGTAAAATTAAACAATTCAGTCACATTTTTCTTTGACAGAGGCATGACTCATATCCACAGTAAAGATGTGTACCATATCATGTATTTCTCAAGCTCGCCATGTATATCTTAAGGTTATTTGACAATTCCACACTCCTGGGAAAATGAGTAATTCCATATCTATCTTTATGAAAATAAAAACTATAATCTTCTCCTAGTACTCCCTGTGCTAACTAAACACAGAGAGAAAGTAAGGTTTAATTTCAGTATCACTGGGGAATGAGTACATATGAAACCAACTGCCTCCAAAGAACCATTGTGATAACCTGAAAAGGAGACACACAGGAATAAACAGAAAGCTGTGTTCTGTATATCCGCACCCCAGGTATCGGCATGAACTCTCGTCTATCTGTGCCGACACTAAACTCTCAAGACTGTATTGTTAAGCATTATGATATATGGGCCTTGAAAATGCCCAGCGCTGTGGGTAAGTGCAAGCATTTTGAATTTCAACCTCGTGTGCTTCCTTTATAGGTCTGTGAATATTGCTCCCGAGGTCTAGTTATATTTCCCAATGTATCCGCATTCGGTGTAAATTCACTCTGTTGTCAGCGGGTTGCAATTGTTGAGAGCAGGGTTCCAAGAACCCACATAGAGTAAGATGAAGCTTCCTGTTCAGAGGTCCATGTGAGCAATAAGAAAGTCTCTGGCTCCAGCTCAGGGTTATTGCCTTTGCCCATCACACAGCGGGCTGTAGAAACTTCAAGCAGACAGCAATAACAAAGTCACAAAACTGCTCAAAGATTTGCCTTGAGATCTGTTGAATATGACCAGACAATGTGAAAACAGAATAAATTTTCTTCTGGTTTGCCATGTGCCACAATAAAATAGTGCGTTATTTGATTTGCCAGGCTAGCGTGTACTCGTGTGTGTGTGTGTGTGTGTGTGTGTGTGTGTGTGTGAAAAAATATAATGGGAAAGAAGTAATGTCTTAGAACACTACAAATTCTCTCCTCTCTCTCACTCTGTAAGCTGAATATAAATTTTTTTTTCCTTAAAAACTTTTCAAGTGGACATTAAAATCTGCATGGTTCCTGCTTGTTTTTATTTTATTTAACTTTAAAGGAAAAAGAACAACAATAATAAAATCCCCCAATCCTCTCCTAGCCCAAAGTCCCTTAGTATTGATCTCCGTATATGAAAAAATGTATTTTGGCATAACTTAACAATGACCATTAGAAAGAAGTCAATTTCTATTCTTACCTGTCAGGCATTGTGGATAATAATAATAATGGAAATATGTCCCTGTTTTCTATGTTCTTAATACTATTTCAAAACCTCTACGTTCTGATAATAATAAACTCCAAAGGGTTAGATGGACCTTAAGTATTTAATATATTTCTGTCTCATTAATGGGGGCCATAAAAATGGGGAAGTTTTAATGATGTAGTGATTGAATTCAAAGCTCTGTCCAATTATTTCCCAGTAGACTTCAACTGAGCAACTGATTTAACTTCTCTACACCTCAATTTATTTATAAAATAGAGACAACATTTTCATTATGGAATAATTTACCACTTTATTACTTCCTTCATAGAAATGCTGAGGAAATATCTCACAGCTCATAGTGAAGTAAATGCAGTTTAAAAGAACTGATTGCTGTTATAATTACAAAATAGTGCTGGCGTCAAGACCAGGTGGGAAAAGAGGGGAAAATATATCTCGTGTCCCCGTATCCTTATTGGTAATGAGCACAGAGCTACTGGAAGTTCTAAGGATTAACAGAAGCAGGCTAAATAAAATTATTTTGAGTAAAGTGCTCTATTTTTAGAAGTGCAATACCGATACAAGAAAAATGTTTTTAACTTCTTTCACTAGCTAACTTTGTAATTATTAATTTATTTTTGAATAATTAAGTGAGAAAGATAAACATGTCTTTTCAATTATTTTCAATTTTTCTCTGTTTCTCACTATGAGCGTCTTTCCAATTACTGATACGCTGAAGAAATTACAGTTACTGATTTGTCTCTGTTATGAAGAAACGTGCTTCTCTTCCAAGGCACCTTTTTTCTCTCTTTCTCTGGACCTTGAAAAATTGAAACTTCAAAAATGAAGTTTAAACACTGGCTTTCCTGACACCTAAAATTATGTAAGCTTTACTTTTAATTACAAACTTTGTAATTCAGAGAACTTTCAGAAAATGTGATAGAAAACGAAATATCATCGAATACACAATGAGTAAACATACCAAAAATAATTAGTTTGGTCTCTCTGAAGATTAGATTTAAAGTAAAATTGTGCCATACCTCTTTTATTTGTACTGGAATAAATTACTGAAGTACCATTCTGGAGACTTCTTACTATGTCTACATTATTTTGCTAGATAAAACCTCTTTCACAAGAGCTCTGTATATTAATCATAAAACACCATTTTAAAACAAAAAACAGCTGCATGTATGTCTATTTTATTTTATATAAACAAAAATGAAGAAATTATTGGAGGTCAAGTATACACTGCAACAGTTAATGATACATTCTCAGTTGGTTAGAATTACTTTTTAATTTCATTTATATAATATTGTTTAGGCGAGATGTTAGAATGCTAATATCAAGCAGAAGAATACCTTGTTTTTCTATTTGTTTGCTTCTATGGAGCAGTCAACATAAATATTAATAATACGATCTTGAGTAATACAATAAAAAGAGATTTAAATATTTATATCCACAAACTTTTGCTCTATTTTGAGCCACAAGCAAAAGTGTAATCATCCAAAACTCTCCTGCAAGTAATTAAATAATAGGTTTCTTAGGCTGTCTTAACAATCAAATAATAGTTTTAAATCTAATGTATATAATTGCATTGACTTGGAAAAATGAATTACTAAGCAACAAATTTGGATTTCATTTATGAGTATCTATCAGGTAAATGTATCTATCATATTATATTCGTATATAATATATACGCAGAGTCATTTAACATAAATACTTGTATAATAGTCTTGTCCAGAGTCACTATTGACTATAGATATAAGAATTGTGTTTTTAGTCTTGATTCTGTTGTACTTGCTACAGTAAAAATGTAATGTCAGTTCACTGATACAAACTTTTGCTACTTAGGAACACTGAAATGTACAGTCCATAAAAGACGTATCTTTTTCTACCTCTATGAATTTTGAGTCTCAAAATAGAGTCTGTTCCAAGAAGCAGGTGGTACACAAAAGGCAGTGCATTTGCGCTACAATCACCTACATTCTCATGTCTCAGTGGCTTATAGCAAGAAAATTAACTCTCTGACAGTATGAAACAGTTACTCAGGGTCAGCACTTACAGAGAAAGCCAAAAGTGGAACTATGGCACTTTACAAAAATGCTAGTAATCTATTTAAAATTCAATCTATTTTTTCATTTTTCCTTAACAAAACAAAAATATATTTTTGCTGTAAAAATGTAAAGAATAATCATTTTCAGGAGTATTCAGATACGCACTGTTAAGTTCTTGATGTATATATGTGATCACAAACTAGAGTAAATATTTAAGTTTAAAAAAAATATTACAGTTAGAAAAGATACATCACCATTAATCCCCCTCCCCATACATCCCTCCCTTCAAACACACTCATAGTTCTTGTCACTGTCTGAGGTAACTCTGGAGTAGTATGTTTCTTTAAATTGTGTTCTTGTGGCTGCCTTGGCATTCTAAAGAAATCAAAACATTCACCTTTCTTGGTCATTTTGACACTGGGGAAAGGACAGAAGTTGCATGTTGTCAGATGGGCAAATAAGGTGAATGAGACTTAGTCTTTCGCTAACTTAAAACATGAGTAAAAAAAAAGCAGTTCAGTGTTTACTACAAAGTAAAGATACATTCCTTTCATTTTTTTAAATTTTATGTGTATTTATTTTTCTTAATTTTATTTTAATGGTACATTTTAGATGTACATAGTGATAGCATTCATCATAGGGAATTTGTACCTGTACATGATATATCTTGCTGCTTATTTTATTCCCGTTCCCCTCTCCTCCCTTCATTCCCTCTTCCCTCCTTATTTACAAAAGCTTTGTTTCCATTTTTTCCTTCTATTCCTTATTTCTCTCGTCCCTGTGCTCCTTCTTCCCCCCCTCCGTTGTCCCCTTTCACATGCGAACACTTTCTTCCCTTTCCCAACATAATACATTTTAGTCTTTACTTACACTTTCAGTTTTTTCACACCAGAGAAATAGCGCAGTATTTACATTCCTTTTAGCTTCACAAGATAAAACCTTTAAAATGTATGTATCATATAAGGGACCTACCTATCAATGGTATTCATATATTCAGTTCAAATCTCTCCCCACATATGGTCTCTCAAAATATATTAATGACTTGGAGCTTCACACTGAAGATAGTAGGAAGTCATCAAGTCACTGGAAAGCAATTTGATTGAATTTTCTTAACATAAATATGTATCTGGTGTCTTGTGGGTACTTGGATTGGACAACCTCTGAGATTTATTCTAAAACTATTTTCCCATGATTCTGAGACTTAATGTTTTAAATGTTCAATTAATGTTCTCCTAATACTCAATTAAATAAAATTAGTAACACAGATTTGTGTGTCTATATCTGCTGTAATGCTACATTTGTGGGCAAACATTTTTGAAATTTTGTCATGATATTTTTAAACTTTAATTAACATGGCTAAATTACAGCAAGTTCTGCAGAGATTTTGAGAAAAGAATTTTGATTTTTTTCTGTGAAGTATATTGGAAATATCACCTCTTACTTTTGTCCATTGTATAGATCACGCGTATACAAATTCTTCCATTTACCTTTATATTTTATTCAAATCAAAACAAGAAAACAAGTATGCAACACACACACACACACACACACACACATCTACATTTAAGAAAGGAACTAAAATTGCCATTCTAAATCTTTCAGATGATATTTTTTCCTTTAATGACAGCTCAGGTCAGAGAGTTCTTTGATCCAATAACCCTATTCTGCATATGTCACATTCTATCATATTACTCAGTTTTATATGCTTACAAAACTATTTTCTACTTGAAGATATTTATTATCATTCTCCCCTTGCTATCATGTAAATTTCATGAGAGACTTGACCTCATCTGTTTTGCTTCCTTTTCAAAGTCCCAATGCTTAAAGTTGTTCTTGGCGCATGAGAAGCAATTGCTGAACACATGAAAAGCTGACTAAATCAAACTGTTGCATTTTTCTAAATTCTCACTTGAAAGCTTAGTTTCCCTGCTTACTTATGTGGCCTTTGTCATGTCACTTAACCACCTTGGGCCTTCAAATCTCTACTTTATTTAAAGTGAAATTTTATTATAGTATTGCTTTAGGGTTAAAATGATGAATGAAAATACTTGGTGAACTCTAAGAAATAAATTAAAATGTAAGAAATAAATGTGTAATTTTGTTGGAGAGAAATCATTTAACCTTAAGGAAGTTTTGAAATAACTTGAACCAATTAAGAACATAAGTATTTGAACCACATGTAAAGTACGTAAGAAAAGTTATTTTAAATGCTATGTCTTCTCAAATCCAACTGCTCCACAATGAAGCTGAACATCTCCACTGAGAAAATTAAAATAAACCAAAATTATCCGTGTTAAAATAGGAATTAGCACTTGGATAGAATAGTATCTTTGATTTTGTCATATTTTCCATTCTTTTAAAACCATAATTTTGCAGAAATTAATTGTACCAGATATAATACTATTCTATACATATCCCCAGTAGTTCAACAAATATGTTGCTTCTCCAAGCTTTTTCCCATTTGTAACTCAGTACAATTATACCTAGGAGAAACTTTTCTTGAAAATATGATATCCATTTTTACCAGAAATTTTAAGACATATTTTCAAATCAAAGATATTATAATGGCAAAATCCATGTAATTTTCTTCTAAAGTATTAGTCACATTTCAAGTTTTTAGGATATGAATCATGAGACAAGTCTAAATCATAAAGATATAATACAAACAGTCAATTTCATTAAATAAAGGCACAAGATTATTAATCCCAAAATAAAATGTTGCTTTTATAAATTAAAATTCACATCATATATGTATCAAATATAGGTATGTATATGTATAATATAAATGCAACCTGACTCTAGAGTTATCAATAATTGTTATTTCCAGAAAAAATAATCTAATTTACTCAAATTCATGCAACTGGAGACTTTAGTTTGCAATCTTTGGACTTGAAAGCATTAGTGAGTATAGACTTAACTGCCATAGGTCAATATTTTATCTTCATTCATTTAAGAAATATAAGAAAACTGTTGCCTAATAACCACAAATCAGTAACAGAAACAAGAATGCTAGCTACTCCATATTCTGTAGTGAGCTTGATTTTGCTTCATCTAATATCTATCACCAGAGACCCTGACACAAATTATCAATGTTAGACAATGAACAAGATTGAAATCTGAAGGAAATATTCTCCCTGATTTTAAGGTACTGTTATGACTTTTGTCTAGATGAACCTCAAAGCCTTATGCACTCATAGATGGGGCTTTTGGTAAGTGACTGGATTATGGGTGTGTAAAACTGGTTTAGTCCACTAATGGGTTTGTAGCTGAGTGTTATATTGGGAGGTGAAGCCTGGTGGGAAGAGGTGGGTCAGTGTGGGCATGGCCTGGAAGATTATACATATCCTTTCTCCTCCCTTGAGCCCTTACTGCTTGCTGCCTGCCATTCCATGGACTGTTTCTCCTCTGCCACGCCCTACCATGCTACTTTACCTTGGAACTAGCCAACTATGGACTAAAACCTCTACAGACTGTGAGACAAAATAAACCTCTCCTCCTTTAACTTGCTAGTTTCAGGTAATTTGTCCCAGCAATGAGAAACTATGATAGTTACTCATTATTAAAATAGGTGTGAGACACATACTTTGTCAAACAAATTTTATATGAAGTATGTTAATAGGCTAGAAAAAGACAATAGGAGTAAACAGGGTAAGGGATCATATACATCAAGAATATTTTCTTTTTCCTCATCTAATACTCCTCTTATACTTTTTTCTGTAAGGTAAATAATAGGAAAGTCATTTATCAATAATTGTATTCTAGGTCAGCATCCTTGCAGGGTCAGAGTCTAGTTTTCTAAGTCAAAATCATGATCTTTTACCAATCTTACTATAATGGTGCCCACGTTTCACTTTAAATGAGGAGGATAAACTGTTCTGCAGGATCAGGAGATCTATGTTTGATCCTGAGGGCACATGAATTATAAGTAAGGACATAGAGTTGTGAGATTTCATGTCATCAAAAACCATATTACTCTTATAACATTGTTAGCTAGCATATCTGAGTACTACAAATTTAAACTGAAAAGGAGATTTGGGACCAGTTCATGGATCAAATTTCTAAAAATTTTTATTTAAAAAATTGTGGGGTCATTATTTTTTATTATGTGATGACATAATATGATATCCATTATAGTAGGAAAATTTCAATGCATAAGATTTAAAAGACATTACTATATGTTCAATAAATCAAATAATGAAGGCTGACCAGGAGATCAATTAGAAGATCTTTAGGAAGAGGGGAAGCAAATTCATAAGCTTTGATAATAGAAAGAGTATTAAATTGAATGTAAGAGACATTTGGTTTAAACTTTACTTTCCTATTAACTAACTTGAAGGTACTTTTTTCCCCACAAACCCCAAGCATTCTCAGTGAAACACGAGGGAAAGTAGCGATCTCTGAAATCTCTTTGTTGTAAAATGATATGACCTTTATGTAATGGAATGAAGGTAAACATGGTACTTTTTAAACAGAACAATTTTGCTTCTAAACATAGCAGATTTTTTTGTATTGCAAGGTGTTTGTAGCAAGGGGAAAATTATTTCTACAGAGAGGTCAGAATGATAACATTAATCCAGTTGCTAAATAGTAGTGAAGCTATTTCTGTGAAAATAATGAACTCGGGTTGGCACACTGAGTGCAAGATTAATTCAGATGCGCTTGAAAATGATCCATGGACAGTCACACTGAGAGTAAGAAACATGAGTAAATAATAAAAAATTATCAGATCATTTAAGGAAACACAAAAAGATTTTTACTGGAAGCCTTGTGAAGAAAGTGGTCAAATCTAAAGAAAACTCTTGGGATAGGATGAAAGAATCAGTGTCACAGAGAGATACCTCAGTGGAAAATGAACAGTGTAAGGAACAATTAAAATAAGGAAATTATACTGAGGCTGCAGGGATTGTAAGTGTAGTAAGAGCAGACTTAAGAATATGCACTTTCAAAGAAATGACGAAAAAGTCATGCTTAATGTAACTATTATTCTGTAGTGCCTTGGGAAGTAGAAATATGATTTATATAAAAAAAAAAGATAAAGTGTTTTACAAAAGAAGTCATTATTGACTTCCAATACAGTGTCACTTGGTGGTAGGGGCTAAAGCCAAAAAGTAATGAGTTGAACTTTTTGGAAAAATACTGAACTCAGTGTGAGTGTTTCTGCAAATCTAGAGATGTAAGAAAAGTGACATTCTGTAAGGTCTTGTTAGTGCGTAAGCCAAATGAAAGAAAGACTTTTTAAAACTACTCTGGGCCACTTACATATCCTATGGCATATAGAGCATTGATTCCTATGTACTGAGTATTTTAAATATACATTAGATCAAACTAAAATCATCAAATTAGGGAAAAAGGTGAAAAGAAATAATTATTTTTCAAAGTATTGAAAAATGAAATGTCAAAGGTAATTAAAGATGAGTGATAAGAGAGATGAATGGAGAGAGATCATGAATAAAACTAGAAAAATATTGGAATATTATAACACTGGAAAAGGGGGAAAGTTATTTCAGTAATTGTTAAGGCTTGTGTCTAGATGTCCCCCCAAACCCTCATGAAGTCATATGTGGGGGTTTTTCAGAGGTGGCCTGATTTAGATCGTGTGATGTTGGGGATAAGAATGTGATTGCTAAATCAGTACACTGATTGGTTTGGTACCCACCCTAAACCCAGGAGCCTATATAGACTATAAAAGGTACAGAAAGAAAGCGCTATTTTGCTTGCTGCTTTTGCTGCCTTCTGCCTGCCATGAACTGTTTCTCCTCTGTGATGTCCCTCTGCCACACCACTCTGTTTTGGAACCAGCCACATATGAACAGAAACCTCTAGAAAAAGAGAGCTAAAGAAACCTTCCTTCCTTTTAACTTTGGGTGTTGGGTATTTTGTTTCAGCAATGA
Organism: Hystrix cristata; assembly: GCA_004026905.1. Lineage (NCBI taxonomy): Eukaryota > Metazoa > Chordata > Mammalia > Rodentia > Hystricidae > Hystrix > Hystrix cristata. The sequence goes on from PVJO010025737.1 coordinate 13,399, forward strand.
GAAAAGTAACTAAGACAGTAACTAAATAATATATATCAGGTATCCAAGGTGTAGAGTGAGGTCAGAAAAATATCTTTTTGGATGACCTAGATCCTTTTGATGTAATTGTTAAAATTGAGTGGTAAGCCTGAGCATGTTGGATTTCCCAGAAAGCAGAAACTGGGGCCACAGTTGGACTGAATGAAATTCTAATGCACTGCAAAAGAAATAATCTGCATTATCTTGTCTCTACAGTCGGGCCAGTAAACCTAGGGAGAGGAGAATACAATAGGAATGCTATATGGTGGACATGTGATCAATATAAAATTTCTTTTCATTTGCTTATGCTAGTAAAATGACCATCCCAAACACAAAGTATTGAAGTAAATCATAGATAAAAGATATAGTTGGGGGCAGAAACATTTGCATAATAGTGTGGTTGATTAGACTATGGACAGAGATGGGGTTTGTGATTTCACTGTAGCTTTTTAAAAAATTATATAGGTAATGTGTATTTTAAGTGCCATGACCATTGAAAAACTGTGCAAGAAATAGTAAAAGAGTGGGTCAGTGAAGCCGAAGAAAAGGACATTCTCTAGGACACCTCAAAGGAATGAAGTTTATAGGTTCTATGAGTATTTGGAAGATAATACTTACTTCTTGACTATACTTCAGGAATAGGGCAAAATATCCGAGAGTATTATGAAAAGTGTCCCCCAAAAAGTAGTCTCAAAAGAATATGCTACCATGTTAAAATAATGAGTATAATCTAAGCTATAGATTAGGTTCTAACCATATAGAACCCCAATTTCAGGGATCATGAGAGTTTAGATACGGAATCTACCAAAAATGAATAGGATGAATTGAAATTTTGTTGTACTACCGCCACTTCTCAGGTATCATGTAAGTAAATATTACAAACACTCTTTCCCCACACGTGAAAAAAAAAAAAAATCAAACTCCTTACCTGGACTGAAAAAAGTTATAATTTACATTTAAAATTCTCTAAATAGAATATTATTCATGTCTTCTCTGGAGGCTTTACATAAGTTAAATTTTATATTTTATCATACACGATAATATTATGGAGAAACACAAAGTGATTGGCATTCATTAGCTTATTCATCCTGGGAAGTCTACTACAGGTACAGGAAAAATAAATATTATTATTTTACTTCAGGGAAAACTGAAGCATTGAGTAGATAGTTACCTATCCAAAGGCAATTTTAAACAAGATAAAGAAAAAAAAAAAAGCTGAAGGCTATAAATTGTAATGGTTTTATATCGTACCTGACCTAGCCCAGGAAAAAAAAGAAAAAAAGAATCAAAGGAGGCAGATTCATGGTTTCTGGGCATGCCCTGGGAATGGAGGATTCTCTTTTTATGTTAATCCACTCTGTTTGAGTCAAAAGCTGACAGAGCACAGACAACAAAGGTCCTGCTAAGTCTGCTGTCCAAAAATACTCACCACAATTTGTCAGGCTTCACGTTACGCATGCCTTTTTACACATCGCTGGCCTCCAAACATAAAAGATCCTGTTGGTTTCCCTAATTAAATACAGCTGAGATCAAAGGTTCACCAATGTGTCTCTGACTGTCTCAAGGTATTCCAGAATTGAAAGCAAATGAGAAGCATAGGAAAAAGGTGTCAGAAACTCCAGAGACTGAGTTTTCCTTTGGGTTTCTTTACATTTAACAAAAAGTAATAAAGCCAGGATAGCGTGTGGGTGTTGCTCATGTTTTCTTTGCGTTTTCCCTTAATTAGATAATTGTTTTGACTCCTGAGTTGGAGGAAACTGAAATACAGAATCTGAAGATGACAGATATGTCATTTTTGCAGATAAGATGACATTATATGAGGTCCAAACACTCTGATGAATATTCTTGTGGATAGATCCTGAAACAATGCATTTACATAAGTCAAAAATATAAAGGAAGATACATTAAAATAAAATATGGCTGTCTTTGGGTGACTAAACTAGTTTAGATGCATGAATCCATTCATAGATTATTCACAATGGAGTTAGTGTTTACAGGAAATTCCAGTGTCAAAAGGATGATCTAATTCCGATTCCTTTGGGGTGAGTCAATATTGATTATCCTCATTAAGGGAACAATAAGTAATGGATCTGGAAAAGACCTTCTCTTTTAAGAGCATTATGCTTTAGCTAAAAAGAACTTGAAAAAATTGTTAAAGCTTTAGAGAGATATGCCAGAAAGTACTGGTTACCCTTGTTTCCCATCAAACAGAGATATTTAGTATTTCAAGATTCATAAAAAGAAAAAAATTTTTGAAAGTCTGCCGATATGACTTTTTGTTTTATTTTATTTCTTAATGACACTATGGATTGAATCCATCAATTTATGGTGTTCAGTATCACTGAGCTGTACCTTGAGCCCTTTTGATATGGTATTTTATGTTCAATGTGACACTAAATTACTTAACAGGCTTTCACACGTTGGTTTGTTTTTTTCCCCCCCAGGCAAAGGTAAAATAGCTTAGCCAAAATTTTAAATGACAAATAATTATCAATGAAAAGATACCAGGGAAATATGTAAATGCCTATATACTTTATTTAGCAATAAAATTGCTTTCTTCAATATGTTCTTTATTAAAATGTAATAAAAAATCTATCCTGAAAACCAGATGGCAGATGACATGATAAATTAAAGTCCCACATATGTGGGAATAGAAAAAAAAAAAATAAAGTGCTGCTGACATAAATGACATTTACAATATCACATATGTTTTTTTCTAATGAATATAAGATGATCTTGATATTGCAAAAGACCTTTATTCCAGAAATGAAATAGCTAGCGGAGAAAAAAATGAACCAGTGACTTGCAACTCTATGGAAACATAAAATGCTATGCCCTACATTCCAATTTGAAAAACAATATTTAAATATGATTAAAAATTGACACAACTAGAAAAAATACTGATTATATTTCAATTGGGGACTTATTTTAGGCTTCTTTTCCTACTTATCAGACATGAAACAAAAAAATTAATTTTATGTCTCCTCTATTTAATACCTGCTTAAATACCTTGATTCAGGCCAAATATGCTCCAAATTCATGTGTTAATTGTGTATGTGGTTATGTTCCAATGTTGTTTACCAACATATGACAAGGTCCAGGTAAGTGCTTATGAAAACCTGTAATATTCTAAATTAACACAGATTTAAATTGAAGTATTTCTCCACCACATAACAAGTATGTAACTTGGGGCATGTTTGTGAATGACTTCAATCTGATGTAGGAGATTAGGGGTGGGGCAGATCAGTCAAACTAAGTGGGATCTGTCAAAGTCATAAAGACGCAAGGCAACGTGTGGAGGACGTGTGGAGGACGCAGGATCCCAGATGATTCAGTAGCTCCTGAGCATGGTACACAGCCAATCAGAAAAGTGCTCTTTCCAGTTCTTCATTTACATCTGCCAAGAAGCCAAGCGAGTCTTTCAAAAAGGCAGTTTAAACCTGGCACCAGGCTAGGTGGGTTTTTGATAAGACGATTGTCTCAATGCATTATTTGCACAAGGGAGAAGCCAATCCAGGAATTTCACATATGAAAGATGCCTTTTCCTTTATCCTCACCAATTCTGAGTCCTCTGCTCACTCTAACTCTGAAGAGTGTACTTCTCATCACACTTTAATAAATGCATATCCCCTCTACCTTAGTTGCAAGTCTTGTCCAATTCTTTGTTCAGGACACCAAGAACCTGGAAAGAGTTCCCCTGGAACCCACCCTCCAGTAACAAATCTTTTGATTTCTTTTTCTCAAATTGAGTACTTTAATATTTAACATAAAACAATGGAAAATTGTAAAGAGGATAATGTAAACAATATGGAACCTGCCACACATTAATCCTTCAGCAAAATATTATTATTGTAGTTCACAGATTATAATAAATACTGCAAAAAATGTAAATTAAACTACACAAAGACCATTTGCTGTCTCCCTTTTAAATTTCGTTTCTTAAATTGTAACTTAACCTGTCTTGGCAGACCCACCTCAACCTTGCCTGCTGTGAAAACATTAATGTCTCTGCATACCAAACAGATCTTGGCTTTGTACACAAAATACATAAAAATTTCAGGAATTTTATTTGTGTTAGAAATGGCCAGTAAATTGCTTATTGCTTTGCAAATATTGAAGCTAGGAGAATAACACTAATGCTACATCTGCTGAAAACTTAAGGGAAATAGTTGGTGGCCCGTTAAACATATACATATGTAGGAAACAAACAAAAATAATTGTGGGACCTTTAAAAATTTGACCAATGAGTATTCTCACAAGAAGCTAAATAAAATAACTGTGGCAAGACTCCAAAAACAAGAAGACACAGTGAATAAGTGATTCTTAGGTCACTTTTTAAATCTACCATACTAAAACGTGAGAGTGAGAGCTACAGAAATGAAAAGATTTAAACTAAAAGCTCATATTCAGTTAGCCATATCTCAATGGTGACACTTTTCCTCACCGAGGTAGAGGAGCAATAACCAGCTTTAGTGATAGTCTACCTTAAAAACTGAGTGTCAGCCCAATTCGACAAGTAAACGTTCACATAAGTTAGAAATAGAACAGTTGTTTATCTGGCCTAAACAATAATGAGAGTTTGAACTCAACACTTTGGCAAACTGATCTATAGTTTTATTTTGATTGGTATTTGGTGAATCAAGATGTCAGGGGTTTCATTAGGAAACTAATCTCTCATATTGCATTTAATCAACAATTCATTTGTTCCACTGAACACTATTCATGTCTCGCACTCTATATAAAGGCACATAAAAATTGATTCATACATTTGTATGAATGATGCATCGGTTAAGCTCCCAGCAAGAGACAGATGCTCCTCAAGTGTTTAACTGCAATGAGTTTCAGAGAGAGAGATACACAGAGATGAGGGAGAAGTTGAGGATACAAAGAAAACATAAACAGCCAGGAAGAGCAACAGCAAGAATCCAGTTGTGCCCTGAGCAGAGAGAGCAAAGCAATGCAGTATTTATGAGCTTCCAGGCAGAGATAGATCCGTGGAAGAGAGACAGCCAACAAATGCTGAGGGTACAGAGCAAGGCAGCCACCCCCAGAATGACCAGAAGGCAGTAAGTGTAAACTCCAAGCCAGTGTTCCTCAGAGCTGCCATCTCCACCAAGTGCTTCCCTTTGGCTGAAGCCCGCAGAAAGGGAGAGGACAAGGGAGACATCAAGATACGTACAATTTCTGTGGTTCAAACTCCCAGAGCACAGATAGGGGATGAAAGAGTTGAGCATGAACAAGAGGGTCTGGGTGGGAGACAGGATAAACAGAAAACAAAAAGCATAGTTAAATAAAACTTGATAGGATTGCAAGCTTCACTTTTAAAGTGTCTGACAGTGATAACTTAAAAGAGATGATAAAACTTTTCTTCATGGTAACTGTTCTCTATATGCATGAAATTGTTTCATCTACCACATTTCAGCTTTAAGTATTTTTTAATTCATATAAATGCATGCAATAAAGTGCAATTACAGCTCAATTAAAGTTCCAGTGCAATTAAAGTACATTGAAAATAAATGGTACAAAACAAATCTTTGGTGTTGTTTTAGTTTGCATTTCCTGGGATTTTGGCCCTTTAAAGTACCAATCTGTTATTAGAGATACATGGAAATATTTGAATTGGCCATATCGCTTAAACAATAAATAAATTACAATGTTATTTATCAGACCATTGCATTTAAATTGTACATAAAATCTGGGATTTGAAGCAGCAAAGACAAAGTTAAAAATGAACATTTATATATTTCAGTCGAAGGACATATGCACTGAAGATTCGTTAGTGTTTTAAGGGAAAAGAATTAAGAGAGCTGGAAACTCTCAGAATGTTCAAAGATGCCTTGCACATCAAAATCTGTAACCGAATTTGAAATCTAATGCTGAATAAAACATTTGCTTTCATTTCCGGCCAAACTAATGAATGCTCTATGTTCACTTATCCTCTAGATTATAATCCATTAGACCATGAAGGGAATTTAGAATCAAGGGAGCCTAATAAAGAATAAATACATATTTTCTTTATTCCTATTATATTAACAAATTCAAGGTATCAGGCTTTGTGATGTTACTACCACAAAAAATATTGTGCTACTGATTCTAATTTCTAACATTTACAATTTAAGTAACGAAGTAAGATTTCAGGAGGAAAATACTCTGTGTGAATCCACCAACATACATGTGCACATACAGGATGGTCTAAGAACTTGATGGAAACATAAAGTGTGAATAATCAGAAAATAACTTAAAGGAAGTGGCATTTGCATAGAAAATTGATAATGTAATAATGAGCTAAGAAGAGGAAGACCCACAAAGAATGGAAAATAAATAAATAAAATTTGAACTTCTATTTCTCTACATACCCAGAAATCTTCAGATTGTGACTCTAGAACAACTGCTGTTTCTATTGGTTTTAAAATTGTATTACATGTTTTTATTTTTAACTGATAAATAACTCTATAAATTTATGTGTACAATGTGATAGTTTGATATATACATTGTGGAATGATTAAAGTAGGCTGATTAGCACATCACCTCAAATATTTAGTATTTCTTTGTAATGAAAACATACAAATGCTCTCATTTAGTTCTATTGAAATATAGAGTACATATTATTAACTATAGAGACTCTGTTGTGCAGTAGAACACCAGAACTTTCTCCCTTTGAACTACATAACAATGTACACCTTCCTCTCATCTGCTATAGTGAATAACATTCTACATTCCACTCTAATGTGTTCAATTTTTAGATTCCACATACATATGAGGTTGCACAGTATTTGTCTATGTCCGGCAAATTTCACTTAACATTACGACTTCTAGATTCATCTATATTATTGCAAATAATAGGATTTTCTGTAAACTAAAAACTGTATGACTTTTATGAAAGAAATAGAACATGACACAAATAAATGTAAAAATAAATCTGTGTTCATAGATGTGGATAATGCATAATGTATAAAGTCCATGCTACTCAAATCAATCCATGGATTCGATGCAATCTCTATGAAAATTCCAAAATTATTCTTCATTAAAATAGAAAAACAATCCTAAAATTTCTATAGAAGCACAAAAGAAACTGAGTAGCCAAAGAAATTTGACCAAAAAAGAAAAAAGTTGGAGTCATCATAATACTAGATTTCAAATTACACTGCAAAGCTGCTGTACTTCAAGTAGTGACATGAAAAACAGACATATACACCAATGGAATAATAATTTTGAGAGCCCAGAAACAAACCCACATTTTTGGTCATTTGATTTTTGACCAAACTGCCAAGAACACAATCCAGAAAGACAGTTTCTTCAATAAATAATGTCAGGAAAACTGGGTATCCACATACAGATTGATGAAATTAGATCCTTACCTTTCACCTTAAACCATCAAGTCAAAATGAATGAAAGAACTGTCAGACACAGTAAATTTTTAATCTTCCTGTCCTCAGAAGTCCCAGTCTGATATGTTAGAGTAATACTGGAGAACTTTTAACCCCAGATTAAGGAAGTGCTCCTTAGAATTACGTTTGAGCTTGATGTGGGAATAGGGCGTGGCCTGACCTGGCTGGGAAGATGAACATGACCTTGGGGAGTGGCCTTGACCTGATGTCAGCCTGGGGCACGAGATTCCAATTGCCCCTCTTCTCACAGGATTGGGAAACTCTCACGAGAACAGAATCCAGATAAATGTGAATGGCACCATGAGTTGTCCCCTTCTCTCCCTTTTTGCCCTGCGCGCTTGCTCTCTTGCCCCCTGAAACCCCTTTGCCCCCTGCTCCCCAGTCTCCTAGGCCTTTTCAGATTCCTACCTGCAGCATGGGCTAGTTATTTTACCCACCTGGGCAAACCAGTCTCCCTTTTGTTACTTAAATAAACTTTCTTAATGCCCAAATATCCTAAAATTCGCTCCTGCAATTCATTGCCTGCGCGAATAAAGAACCTGGAAATATACTTTCTGAATTCCCCTTCGCCTCCGACAACAAGCTCACACCCTATTATAACCATGTTGAGTATCTTATGGTGAGGTTGGAAAGCCCCAGGACTCAAGACTAGGTTCTGACAGGGAGTCATAAAAATCCTTCCCCAGCTATTTGGAAATGGTAATGAGGCAGGTAATGGCTGACTCAGCCTGTCCCTAGTCACAGGCATTTGTAATCAAACCCCTTCCCCTCACATCCTGTATCCATTGCCTACCTGCTCCTCACCCATAATGCAGAAGTGGACCTGTGTGTGTCTAGGAACCAATCACATAGAAACTTTCAAACCCTTTCCTTATAAGGGAACAAGGGGACTAGTGAAATGGGATGTTGTCTCTTAAAGACCCTGAAGTTGCTTTGTTTGGGACCCAGGACCTTGGAGTGTGAGCTCTCCTGGGTCCATCAGCATAAACAAACATGAGTTCTCCAACTCTCTGAGTGCCACTTGGCTTTTCAACAGTCAATTTATGTAACAATCGTTGATTCTATGATTTTATTCCCAAAGTTCTAAGAGGCGGGACAGAAATGCTGGCGATCCTAGTGATAATGTGGGTAGTAGAGGGGATGATATTCTCACCTTCTCACACCTGCTTACAACCTAAATGTGATTTGTAATTTCCAATTTTCCCTCTATTTTCCTAGAAAAAAAAATGTCCAACATTTTACTGTATAGGAAG
>PVJO010025738.1:0-22231 GCA_004026905.1 Hystrix cristata
AGGGAAAATATGGAAAATGATAAATGAACCTGCTGTAAATAGGGAGGGAGGGTGCAGAGGGGAGGGGGGGAGAGGGGGGAGAACCAAGATACATCATGTATAGGTACAGAATTAATGTAATGAATGTGACCATTGTATGTAGAATGTACCAATACATGTTCTTGGTTTAAAATAAAATTTAAAAAAATAATAATAATAATAATAAGGAGAAGAAGCGTTAACACCTGGCAGTGTTATTTAGGCACGTTCTATACCTAATTCTTACCTCCAAGTATACTGTCTGTACACGTCCTCATTATCTCTAGAGAGAAAATTCATGCTCAGTCTACTTCTTTACGTTTGTCATTTGCCGGTCCCTCATCCTCACTTGAGTCGGCCCACGTCTCTGTAGACCAGGACAATCAAAATGGGCCCTATGTCTGGAGATGGAGATCTGTAGTATTCATGGCAGCTGAATGTGGCAAAAACCACAGAAGGAAGTCAAGAGCAGAGCTGCTCTGTGCGGCTCTGGAAGTGGATGGGGGCTCTGGTATCCCCTAAAGAAAGAGAATTTAAGAATTCAGAGTTACAATCTGAGAATCTAGAGCTAGCCAGGAACAGAGTAGTTAGAGGCTGGCCGATGGTGAGTTACCGAGAACAATCGTCAGTCTTTGAAGCTTGATCTTCTAGGAAGGAGCTGGCCTCTTAGAAAATGAGTGATTTCTACCTGACAGAAAAGGAAAACCGTGAGAAGACAGGGGCCTTCTACACTCACTTCGCTGCTGGACGTGGCCTCTGCTGGAGGCTCTCTGTGACCCGGTTCTGTCTCAGTCTCTGGCAGTCTCTGAATCTTCCATGCTCATCTATGTAATTCTTGACGCCTAAGACTTCAGCACAGACAGAGCCTCCCTCACTGGTAGGAAGCTCTTTACCACATGCCCACCCTCACCTCACTGCACTGTCATCTCTGGTCCCGTTGAACCTGTCCACCTGTCCAGAAAGCCCACTTAATCCTCCTGACTCCCCCACAGCAGCTGAGTGAAAGGGCAGCACACGATGGAAGCAACACACTGGGCGATTTTAAATCCTTCATATGACACAGAAAACGGTAACAGAAGACACCCAACACCAGCAAGCTGATCGGCAGCTTAGTAGGGAGGAAATCTGCTAAATAAACAGCCAGTAAAAGGATCAGAATATCTGCACCAGTCTACATTCCCACCAACAGTGGAGAAGGGTTCCTTTTTCCCCACAGCCCCTCCAGCATTTGTCATTAGCTGATTTGTTGATAATAGCCATTCTTTCTGGAGTAAAATGGAATCTCAGTGTTGTTTTAATTTGCATCGCTCAAATGACCAGTGATATTGAACATTTTTTCACATGTTTATTTACTATTTCTACGTCTTCATCTGAGAAGTGTATATTCATTTCAGCTGCCCATTTTGGGATTGGGTCTTTAAATTTAAGGGGTCTGGTTTTTCGAGTTCTTTGTATATTCAAGACATCAGGCCTTTGTCAGAGGAATAGCTGGTAAAAAATTTTTTCCCACTCTGTGAGTTGTCTCTTTACTCTGTTGGTGATTTCTTTTGCTGTGCAAAAGCTTTTTAATAAGATTAGATTTCAGTTGTTGATTCTTTGTGATATTTCCTGGGCAATCGGGGTTTTGTTCATAAAGTTTTTGCCTACACCTATGTCTTCAAGAGTTCTACCTATTTTTCTTCCAGCAGATTTAGTGTTTCTGTTTTAATATTTAGATCTTTGACCCACTTTTAGATTAGTGCCTGGGGAAAGATACAGGTCTAGTTTTAATCTTCAGCATGTGAAGAGCCCGTTTTTCCAGCAAGCACCATTTGTTAAAGAAGCTTTCTTCCAGTGAGGGTGTTTGGCCCCTTTGTCTATGGAAATCAGTGTGGCGATTCCTCAGGGAACTAGGACTAGAAGTTCCATTAGACCCAGCGATCCTCCTTCTTGGTATCTTCCTAAAAGGATTAAAAGTATCATACCACAGCAATATATGGACACCCAGGTTTATAGCGGCACAGTTTGTAATAGGTAAATCTTGGAAACAGCCCAAATGCCCATCAACTGATGAACAGATAAAGAAAATGTGGGGTTTTTTTAATACAATGGAGCACTAGTCTGCCATAAAAAATGATAAGCTTGAGCTATTTCTAGGTAAATGGATGCATCTTGAGACCACACTCTTAAGTGAAATAAATCAGACACACGTGTTTAAATACCGCATTGTTTCTCTGGTGTGAGAAACTGAAAGTGTAAATAAAAACTAAAATGTATTATATTGGGAAAGGGAAGAAATTCTTCAAATGGCAGGGGCACAAGGGAGGGGGAGGGGGAAAGGAACAGAGGGACAAGAGAAATAAGAAATGGAAGGAAAAAATGGAAACAAAGCTTTTGTAAATGGGGAAGGAGAAGGGGGTGAGGGGAAGGAAACAAGGAAAAAAGCAGCAGCAAGATACGTCATGTACAGGTACAAATCCCCTATGATGAATGTTATCACTATGTACATCTTAATGTACCAGTAAAATTATTTTTTTTAAAAAGAATCAGTGTAAAAATTATGGATAGTAGACCTTTTCTTTTTAATTCAGTAAGCTTTTATAAAATGAGCAAGTTAGAGTAACGTAATTTCTGATGACAGCATCCTATATTCTTTATCTTTGACCCTTAAAATAGCTACTGCAACCACTTGAATAAAATAAGAATGCAATAAATGATTATTTATTTTAATCATCTCTAAGGCAAATTATACAAATAGTACTAGAAATTTAACCTTTCATTTCTTATCTTTATTTACTCAAATAAGCACGTAGTACCACAAAATGAATCTCTAATTTTCTGTTCAATGCCAATAATCAATTTCAATTAGTCAATTTCTCATTTATTTTTTATTTATTTCTTATTTCATTAGCTCAAATGGCTTTAGCTAAATGACCCAACCTTTAAAAATGCTATTTTACCAATAAATAGTATTTTAGTAATAGTTTATTGTAGTATCTCTCTACTAATTTGAAAAAGTTAAGCTGAACAGAATGCTAACCTTACTTAATCATAATCATTTTTCTGTTTTCAACAAAGGCAAGCTTCTTAAGAATTGGTTCAAAAATTATGCAATTAAATTGACAAATACTTGAAATTATTAGGCATTTGCAAACTCTTACTCAGATTTCAAAATCATCATTCTGCTTTTCTCTTTAATATCAAAAAATGTATTGAATAATTTACTATCAAAATTAAATACAAAAAGAAAAACCACCAAGAGTTTGAAGTTCAGTTAGACTATGATTCTGCACTAAGGCATTGTCTTAGTTAGATTTTCAGAGCCAAAGGTCATAAGAGAGCAGATTTAATAGAGGACATTAATAGATTATAATATTTACCCAGAAGCCAAATGCAGAAGGTGCCGAATGTCCATCTAGGCACTGGAGACCCAAAAGATCCAATTGAGAGCTGGGAGCCCACAGCACTCTCCCACGTACCTCCGCGTCTGCACATGATGGCTGGAACCAGGATACACTGCTCGCAGCAGAGATGACAACCAGAGCTCCTCTGAAGCAATAGCAGCCATCCTCGACAACAGCAAGGCCCCGAGCTCCTTCCTCGAGGAGGACAGCAGAGCCCCCTCCGGAAGAACCGGCCGCAGCAGAGCTTCTCCTGGGAAACAGCCCGCCAACTAGCTTCTGCTCCCACTCTGCCTTATGTTGCGTCAGCAACAGCCCTCAGGTGGATCTCGTACGCCCAGCATCACACCAACTCAGTTCAGCTGGGCGTTCTGGCGCAAGTTGACCATACTGGGTCCACCACAGGCATTTTTGGGCTCTTAAAAAAAATAACCCCACAAGAAACTTGGAATTGGAACTATGTATGGGAATCTTTTTTCCCAAAAATGAAAAATCGGTTCTAAAGAAGATGAATATAAATGCTAATTCGAATAAGAAGCTCTTGCTTTGGAAAATCATATTGAAGCAACAGCAGCCATCCTCGACGACAGCAAGGCCCCGAGCTCCTTCCTCGATGAGGACAGCCGAGTTCCTTTTGGAAGAACCAGCCGCAGCAGAGCTTCTCCTGGGAAACAGCCTGCCCTCTAGCTACGGCTCCCACTCTGCCTTATGTTGGATCAGCAACAACCTTCAGGTGGATCTCGTACGCCCAGCATCACACCAATTCAGTCCAGCTGGGCGTTCTGGCTCAAGTTGACCATATTGGGTCCACCACAGGCATTTTTGGGCTCTTAAAAAAATAACCTCACAAGAAACTTGGAATTGGAACTATGTATGGAAATCTTTTTTCCCAAAAATGAAAAATCAGTTCTAAAGAAGATGAATACAAATGCTAATTCAAATATGAAGCTCTTGCTTTGGAAAATCATATTGAATGCAGAGTATTTAGGAAATATGATTTAATAGTTCTTGAATATGTGTTTTAAGTAAACTAATACATGTGTTCATTTTTATCATATTAAAGCAAAGTAAACCTCTGTGCCCTTCAAAATAATTCTTTGCTCTATTAAATCCCAGCCATATGGAGTGGTTTCTATTTGGACAGCGTTCACTTTTCTCTCTACAGCAACATGCAAGACTCTAAAACACAAATGCCATAATTTATCTTAACCAACATTTAACTCTAAGTTTTATGCATTTCTAAACTCTCTAATTTCCCTTATAACTAATATTACCAGGATTCATTTCATCAAATTTCAAAAATAAATGTAGTTACTGCCAAGGAGAGAATTTCCAAAATGATTTATAACTTAGAAAATACAATAATGTAGAAGTGAAAAAGGTGAAAACAATTGATCTGATGTGTATTTGCAAGAAAAATCTACATTCTGTTTAAGGACAAAAGGGTAGTTACATTTGCTTTGGCTTTTTTATATCCCAATTTATATTTATATAATTAATATCCAAAAATTTTAAATGTAATAGCTCAAATACACTTCACATCACCTTTATTATGTGAAACTAAATGTGTCATAATAAACCTTGTATGTTATCAGCAGGAATTCATTTTAAAAGATGGTAAGCCGATTTGTAACACAGTCTTATCTGCAAATTGTTTGTAAAACTTTTCAACTGTGATGTCTGGTTTTAAAAATAATTCAAAATATACTTAGGAATGTCACTCTCAAGCATATCGCAAATCTTAAAAATATAAAGGTTTTAAAGTGTATTTGTATTTGACAAAGATGGCATAAAATGAGATGATGTAGCTCTTACTTCTGTAAAAATTATATTTTCCTGAGATTCCGAAAGATAAATCCAGTCAGGATATAACATCTGGAATTCACTTCAAAATAATTCAGTAGGAAACAAAGAGTAACAGAAAAGAAGACTGGCCATTAGCAGATCACGTCTAACCTCCAGTGTTGAATACATGGAGGAAAATACAGTATGTCATTTGTTCTACTTTTATATGTGCTTGAAAAAAAGAGTTCTCAAAATGAATACAAATTATATGCAGTCCATGTTCTTGTATTATCTTTAAATTTTAATTGTATACCTGTATATTGTGTGTTTTAAGAGCAAATTTGTCTTAAAGTGTATTATGTGATCCAAATAATCCTTATACTTAATTTAGCAGAAGAAATATCTCTTGGAGAGAGTTTCCTTACTCACAAATTTGTCTGTTTTGGCTTTTTCCTTTAGACATTTTTTTTCTTCACAAAAGAGACAGAGTTGCCTAAAGAAATATTTCAATACACTGCTCGCTTCAAAATAAACTTCTCTGCCACATCTAACAGATCATTCTTGTCAAAACCTGTCACTAATATATGAATAGGCAATGTACTCGGTCTTCACTTGTTTCTCTGTATGGCTGGCAAACTCATACTCAAATTATAAATAGCTGGATTACAAATGAGTTCCCAGCTCCAGGGGCTCCAACCCATCTTTTGCTCATGCGCATGGTCTGCCTAAGGAGACTGGAAGAGTATGGGTTGAACGAGCAACGCAAAGTTATAGAAGTTAAGATTCGTAGAAGCCTCTCTAAGACCTTGGTCCTCTCTATGGCTATATCTCCTTTAATTCTCTTAACCTCTCTTAATTCTCTTAAGGTCAATGTTATTATGATCACTAGACAGCCAGGCTTGGAGAGGTTACTTACCCCAAAGCCCACGGGGAGGGAAGAAACCAGAAATCAGACTTGAATCTCTCTATCTAAAGCGCATCCTCTTAAAATTATTAGATTCTATAAATTTCTCTTCCTCAGAAATGAATAACAAGGATACAGGTACAAAATAAATGAGATGAATGTAATCATTATATGTACATTGTACCAATACATGTTCTTGGTTAAAAAATAAAATAAATTAAAAAAAGAAATGAATAACAAGGAAACAGCACAATTTAGGATACAGTATAAATAACTTACATGTACACAAGTTAATGTTCAGTACGTGTATAAAATGTTAGTCTTTATTGAACATCGCTTTTATATAATGTTTTCTTTTGTACATTCATTCAACAAATATTTATTTCAGGCCCTTTTACATAAAGTGATGTGCCATATTATACCTTGTAAAAATATGTACCATGCATGTCAATTCTCCCTTAAATTTCTAACCTGCATCACCTGAAAATTTAGTACTCATTTAAAAGTTTTACAATACGGTCTGTTTCAAAACTGGTATTTTTATTTGTGTTATCACTGTCCGGCTTGAAATCACTGCTGCTGTTTTTGTAGTGACAAATAGTGAGAAACAAATTCAATTTCATGATATTGACAGGTGCATCACGAAAGTGGATGAAAGTTGGTGTTGAATGACTTTTGAAAATACAAGTGTTAACGTTGAAAGTCTTGATTTTTAATGACTTTAAGTGCACATTTTGTGTCTTTCTCTGCCCCTTTAAAATGTATTTGCCCTTACAGTAAAAACTTGGCCTGTCTCATGCCTTTTCTACTCATTCAATCTAAAATGTCACAAAAACATTTTCAATTCAATTATGTCTGGCCTAAAATAGTAACAACCTCATCTTGACCTAGTGTTTTATCACCTCATCAAGTTTGAGCCTGCTTTGGGACGCACCCCCGCCGTAGGTTTCTCATTCCCTCTCCTTCTGCCTATCCCTGTCTCTCTCTGTTGCTGTCTCTCTCTGTCTGTCTGTCTGTCTCTCTGTCTCTCTCTCCCTTTCTCTCTGTCCCTCTCCCTCTCTCTGTCTCTCTGTCTCTGTCTCTCTGTCTCTCTCTGTCTCTCTCTCTCTCTCATTTTTTCTATTCTCCACCCTCATATTAAGTCACCTAGTAACTTTGTGATACCTCATATGACCCAGCCACCCTCCACCTTGGTATTTCAACCAAGTGAATTGGTAACTTACATTCACATGAAATTTTCACACAAATTTTTACCACAGCTTTGTTTCAAGTCATCAAAAACTGGAAGCAGTCCAGATGTCCTTCAGTAATTGTGGTGTGTCTCTATAATATAATAGTATTTAAAAATACAAAACAAACTAGGTTCACATACAAAATGAATAAATTTTAAGGTATTTTGCTAACTAAAAGGAAGCAAGTGCCTTTGAAAAAGATCACCATTGGATAACCCCATGTGACATTCCAGAAAATGCAAGACTGTATGAAAAGATAGGTCGGTGGATGCTAAGGTTGGAGGTTGTTTGAAGGGCCCATGGAGCACTTCGTTACAGTGCCAGGCAGTTCTGTATAGCCCAGAATGGTGGATGTAAGGCTCTGTATTCACTAAACCCAGAGAACATCTGCGTATCATGAAGAGTGACTTTTACTAATTTAAATATGTAAATTTTTAAAATATCAATCAACCAAGACGTCAGAGAAACACAGGAAAGAATGCGGACTGTGACAAATGAATATAATCCTATGAAAATGCATGACAAATTTTACTGAAGGGCTGGAGAAATTCATAAATTACTTTAAAAGATAGTATTTCAGGTTGAAACTGTAAGTCCAGAGACAAAAGAACTGTACATAAACACTGCATTCTAGCTGGTAAATTATTTCTCACAGCACTATACTTTAACAATTGTGAAACTACTTCATACGTGCAATAGAACTGAACAAATAAGTAAATATATTGTCAGCGGGAACTATTTTCTCACTGCAAAAGAAAGAAGTTACAAATAAGCAAAAGAGCAATGTTAAGATAAAACCCTGGTGTTGAGTTGAAGTTGGATGTGGCTATATACACTAATGTTTATTTTAATAAATAGATCACTGTAGAAATAAATGTAAGTATCTCCTATATATGTATTAGTTAACATACAACATTTCCTGGCTCTGTCCACTGAAAGGACCCAGAAGCAGCTGATACACCAGGAGCAATGAGCACAGCTAGCCCACAGATACAGGTTTCTAAATACCATTCTCCAAAAAGAGACAGAAGTATTTTTGGATAAACAGCACCAGGGCAGAAAAGACATACACCTCTAGAACATCTAGTGTCATCAGAAACCGAGAAGTGCGTAAAATACAAGAGAATAAGGACAGGAGGGTCACAGGACAGACCTAAAAGAACTCTCGATGGCAAAGGTTATAACAATGTGAAAAGCAAAATAAAGTAGTATTGGTTACTTCTCAAAATCCACCATTAAAATAGAACAAATAATCACTTCAAGCAAGATTCACTGCTAAAAGTTAAACTTAGTGGGAGAAACTTTAAGAAAAAAGATAGTATTTGTGTAGATTCAAATAATGTCCCCAGAATGTTCATTAATTAGTGTGGTGATTTAACTGCCACACGCATGTTCTTCGATAGTCCTTCTTGTAGGATGTGGAGTTCAGTTTTCCTCCCTTTAAGGGTAACTGGATTTAGTGACTCCCCTCAAACGAACAAAGTACAAATCAGCTAGATTTACTGGGACATGTTTATGTATTTTCTGTGTCTAATTTCCTGCTAAGCAGTGACCAGAGTCAGAAGCTGCAACACAGATCACATGGTCCACAGAGTCTCAAATGTTTGCTATTTGGCTTTTTACAGAAACTGATTGTGGATCTCTGGAACAGAGTATGGGAAGTGGAAAGGGGTAACTTCATGATAGAGAATTCTAGAAGACTCTACCTTAACCAAGTGATCTCCTGTGACAAACTAGGACCTTCTGACATGATAAAGAGGAATAGTACACATAGTCTTTTTGCTGTTGTCCTGAAAACTCCATAACTAGTGGCCTTCAAAGTGTCAAGATCACGCAAAACAACAGAATACCAAGAAATTGTCACCAAGAAAATCCAGTGTTTGAAAGCAAGTGGAAAACGACACTGGAATCTGGAACAGAATGAAAAAACTTATATCTGAATAAAGTCGACTGAATACTGTACCTCTATTTCTCAGTTTTCATATTATATATGGTACTAACATCATGGAAAGACAAAATGTATTTAGAAGCTCTATTGTATCTTCTCATCACTTCCATGAGTCTAAAATTATTTTAAAATAAAAACCTGAAAAATGAAATATACTCTTTCCACATTCTCACCGCATTACTAGGGAGCAAAGCCTTAAAATTCGTTAAGGACTAAGCAGAAAGTGGCCATGTGGGTATTTTGGGAGGATAATCCCATTTGGGGACAGAGAGAGCTTTCCTTTATTCTGTGAAATCACAGCATGGGGAGCTTAACAACATTCAGTGCAGATGTCCAACTTGTGACTATACAAGAAAAGACATTTTTTAAAAGACAGAAGATCAAATCTGATGATATTATTTGAATTAAGCACACCCTCACCCAGATTTCCAATTTCACAAGCCAAAGAATTCACTTTCAATATTTAAGAGGAAAATCACAAGACAACATGAACTCCATTTTTAGCATCTTATCACAATGACAAGCTTTTCAAAACTGCTTCCTCCATTTGTTAATTGGCTGTCATCACCAAAGTATAATAAAAGCTTAAATATAGAAAATAGTTATTTGAGAACACAGATGCAAAATGATATTAATACTAATGACTGTTTCCATTGATGATACTAGAATCCAATGTCAGGTTAAGGATGAAAGAAAAAAATTATTTGTAAGAAGATGGTAGTTGCGGGTAAATTATGTGCACCTCTAACATTATGACTTTGGGAAGACTCTTAAATCCTCTGGATTTTTACTGTTGCACTTGGAAAATGGATATAGTAAACTTTTCTCTCAGAGATTATTGAAGCTGTAAATGCAAAATAACAGATGCAAAAGCACTTGGGAAATTTTGAAATACTGCATTAGCATAAGAACCTGGAGTTACCAGTGAGCAGACTCTATATAGAAAGTGAGATCGAAACACGTGGTGAAAGTTTAATTTTAAAATAATTATTATAGTAAAACACACATTGCCATTAATCCTCTGCAAAATATTCTCTTATCCCATCATTCTTGTCACGTTCTGGGAGTCCTATTTCATGAATGGCTTTAGTTGTGCTGACATGGTAGCCTCGGTGTCCTGAATCAATTAAAATATCCACTTCTCAGGCTCATTTTGACTTCGGGGAAGAGCTGAAACTCACACACAGCCAGATGTAGTGAAGAAGGTGGATGAGGACACACCGTAATGTTTTTAAAAGCCGCTTCTCTGCTGGGCAGCAGAATTCACTGAATTCCGATCATGCCTCATAAAGACATGAAAGAACACTTCTAGAACTGCTTCAGAAAGTAGCAAAAGTGGTGAGATAATTGCGTTTGAAGTGAGGAAGAATATTTTGGGGAGGATTTTTGGCAATGTGTCTTTTATTATAATAATCTTTAAAAATGTAAACACTCATGTATTTATGTGACACCTGATGTACTTATGGAGCCATCTACTAGTGTTTAAGACTTCAGATATCCCCTGCACAACCTGGGGAGAAAAAATGCATCTGAAGAGCAGATAACATCACTGGACACTCAGGCAAGAGCTACTGACATATGAGTCCTGTCTACCTATAAAAAGACAGAGTAATTTTGGCTGAGAAGTGCCATTTGTCTAGCATAGAGCTTGTGAAACAGCTTTGTTGAGACATAATTGACAATAAATTGCAGGTGCTAAAATGTAAAACTTGAGACAGTTGGGCAAATATACTCACCCATTATGTATCACGGCAACCAAGGCAGGAGCATATCCCTCCTCTCCCCAAACTTCCTGACATCCTTTTGCAACATTTTGTTATATTTTATACCTATTTCCTGCTCTCTGCTCTCTTTCTCAAGCAAGCACTGATCTCAAATGACATAAATTTAACCCAAAATACGCAAATACTAGAGAATTATGCTTTTAAGCAGAATTCAGAGTTCTTCATTGAAGTTCCCTCTTTTTATTTTTTAACATAAAATATAGAGCTTAATCTATAATGTGTGTGTGTGCACGTGTGTGCGCGTGTGCATGCGCAATTGCCCACAGGTGCACCAGATTTTTCACATTATAACAAATTGTGAAGCTCCCCTCCTCTAACACCTAGTGGAGTTCAGAACTCCTGCGTGGGTTCCAGGGCTTCAGCGACATGAGTGCAACACACATAGTAATTCAGTTTGTTTGCCTGGCGACTCGAGATAACTGCAAGTGCCAGCAGAGCCCCGGATGTCACTTATCCCGTCACCACATTAATATTGTCAGTACCAGGACATCATGGCATTTCTTCTCCCAATCTGTGTTTATTGCCACTTTTTCTTATTACTTGCAGGAAACTGCAATAATGTTTCAGCTCACAAAAAAAAAAAACAAATGTTTCATTGTTGGTGGAGCAATGATAAAAGGAAAATAGGATTTATACTCTCCAAGTTGTAATTACTCCTTATATTCTTACAGAAAATAGGACTGTATTCCTTCCATACTCTTATAGAAATACGAATATATTCCTTCTTTATTCCTACAGAAAAATAAAATGAGCCTAGTAACAATTTTGAAAACAAAATAAGAATATATTCCTTCTCTATTCTTATAGAAAAATAATATGAGCCTAGTAATGATTTTGAAAACAACAATTAGGTACAAAATACAAAACATTTAGAGAGTTTTCAACTCTTAAATTTGACCTCCTTGACCATAGCTAATGTAATTTTATATTCTCATAACATTTAAAGTACACGTTTGGGCTTCAGTGCTTTTATAAAATATAATTTTGAATTGTTCTCCAGTGCCTCTCTGTTGTAAAAGTCCCTATTACTTTGCAATGGAAAGGACTGAACCAGTCAGTGCCTGCAGGGCTGGGTCTCCTCCCAACATGTCAAAAAGTGTCAAGCGCTGCTGTCAGCCACTTCTACCAGCACGCCCCAAGCCAAGCTCTGTAGACGAATATTCTCCCACCTTTCCTACTTTCGTCTTCTAGGATTTCTAATAATATGATTTCATGAGCTTTCACATTCATGACTTTCACCTATTTATTCATTTCTTGTATAAAGGCAGCAGAGTTTTAAAGCATGAGTCCTGACATGATAAACTTACGAGAAGATATAAGCCATACATCCTATAATATAATAAACTTCAAATATGTAATAAACCAACTCAAATCAAAAGCAAAGGCAAATAATCCAGTTAAAAATAGAAAAAGGACATGAGTAGACATTTTTCCAAAGAAGACATACAAACCACAAACAAGCATATGAAAAGGTAATCAATATTGTTAATCATCAAGAGCACACAAATCAAAACCCCAATAAGATGCACCTCACACTTGTTAGGGTGGCCATTATCAAAATCAGAAGATAATAAGCATGAGGAGAAAAGAGAGCCCTTGGACACTATCGGTGGGAACATAAATTGCTATAATTACCACAGAAAATGATATTGAGGTTTTCAAAAAATTAAAAATAGAAATATCATATGGTTCTGCTTCTCTACATCTGAATGTATACTCAAAGGTAATAAAAATTACTATCTTGAAGAGATAATACTATCCAAAGAGGTAATTACTATCTTGAAGTGGTAATTACTATCTACTTCCTATTTATTGTAGTATTATTCAAAATAAACAAGATGTGGAAACAATCTACGATTTTATTGTACATGAATGGATAAATTAGATGTGATAAATATTGAACAGAATGTTTATTATTGTCTTTAAAAAGAATGACATCCTGCCATTTGCAACATCTTAGATGAAATTTGAACATGTTACACTAAATGAAATAAGCCGAGCCCAGAAAAATCAACAACACGGGCTCTCTTACATGTGGAGTCTAAGGCAAAGGTCAAACTCATAGTAATAGAAAATAGAGTGCTACTTATGAAGAAGGAGGGGGAGAGATATTGGTCAACATTAACGACACTACGACACTAATCATGACCACAGATACAACTGCGGGGTATGAATTGGACGAAACAAAGAGCAAGATATAAATTTAAATGTGATAATATGTGCTTATCTAAAACAGACAAAAATACAGCCAGTATCACATCCTGTGTTTTTTCCTAAAACAGTAAAGTGTTTAAAATGTTATTTCGGTAGAGCTGGAAGATAGAAAATCTCACACAACTTGTGAGAATCTTTTATTTGACAGCAGGTCAGCAACTAATTAGGAACTTAAATAAGAGACCACAACAGTAAGTTTCTGAGACGTGCGCCACTTTTAAACATGACGCTGAAGGAAAACTAGGCGCAGTACAGCCCACTCTGCCGTCTCTCACCCGCTGCGAAGGAGCATAAGTGGGCACAAGAAAGTATCAAATAATTATAAGTCTCCGGGATCTAACTTCTTATTCATTTCTGACAGATGTGTTATCTGAAAGTATAATTTTTTGCCACCTACCGTGCAGCAGCTGAGAATTTCCGGCTTTGTATGTAGGGAGCACGCGGCTCGCACCACACCAGGCCTGCCCCGGGGTTGTAGTGAGCTCAGCTATAATATTCCCGTGTCAAGAATAAAATGCTGTGCACCGAATTCTTTACTTTCCCACTTTGTAAGGTAGATAGCTGCACGAACTTTAAAAATTTTTGGCTCACATTTGAAGAAGGAGACTTTAGGGATGAAAAGGAAGACTTTGGTTCATATTGAACATGTGGTAAATATTATGGAAATACAAGCCCAGAACTTGCTGGGCGACATTTGTATAAACTTAAAATTATTTGAATTCCAGTTCTCAAAAGGCTTTTAAATTGTTCCCCAAGATCGGGAGTTAAATCTTACTGTGTAAGACAGTAAATATGATCATTAAAGACACATCACAGTTAACCATGAATCTGAGCTCATAAAAAATCTTATTCAAAATTTCCAAAAAAAAAAAATGTTTAATGCTTTCCTTAAGAGAATTTTTAAAAGACTCTCTGGGGTGTTTAAATCTAACAGTTAGCATATATGAATGTCTCCTTTTTTATAAAACTAGCATAGAAAATTATTTTGTAATTATACTTTTGAAATCTTAACATTTTATTTTCACCTATAATTAGAAAATAACCAAGTGCCTACATACGAGTGGAAACTGTATATTAATTTAATTAATCAACAAATATTGATTCTTTTGTCATCTTATTTTTACTTCAAAGATTATCAACCCAGCATTCAATCTACAGGAAAAGATCCATAACACAAGGCATTCAAAAGGGAAGATAATACAAAACATAATTTGTATTTTATATTCCATTATTTACATTTGAAGATATATTTGTAAACTGTCTAAGTATTTACAATGCTATAAAACTGGTAAGTCTTCCACTTTACCCTGTATTCAAATATATTAGAAAAGAACTTAAAATTATCAACCCCCCTCATTTTAGAAGCTGTTTTCCATTTTGTCTATTTAGAACAATGTTATTGCCGCTGAGGCTAATTTTGTTGAGAGAACTTCAGAACTCCTTCAGAACTCCTGTCTTTCTATCAAAACATTGCATACAATACAGAAGGAAATGAAATTATTTAAGATTTCTGCCAAAATTTAGTAAACTGAGGAGAGATGAATGTAAAGTGAAATTATATTATCTCCTATCTAATTACATTTACAAGAATTTAAAATTTTGACAAAAGCAAGTAGCTGCAGATATTATTCAGTCAGAGTATTAAAAACTTTCTACATGACAAAGATGGCAAAACAAAGTCAGGCTCACTGAGATGGTGGTTGTATCACAGAGCTATCATTTAATCCATTTGCTATTACTCCCGTGTAACTCAAATACCAGTCAGTTGCCATATGGATCCTTAAAACTGATCACACCTGCTGATGATTATTTGTCAAATCTCAAAACCTAATTTGATTATCTATATATGCTTACAGAACATTGGAATGGCAACAAGTTTATTTTACAGTCCCAAGAATCCAGAAACCCAATTAAGAATCTTCTCCTACAAAAAAATTATCACCTGGCTCATTTGTGCTAAAGATTCAGATATTTTTATTCTAGCAGCCTACAGTTAGCAAAAAATTTATACGTCCATTTTCATTTGCTTATAAGATTTTTTTCCTTTGCAGCTTAAAAGTTCTTCTGATTGCGCCCCGGCATGGAAAGAATGTCTCAAATGAGTGGATGCCAACTGTCATTGTAAAAATAAAACAATAAAGAATCTTTCAATATCTACTACCAAAAAAAGAATTTTATCAGTTTTTCTTTGTTTTATTGTACTCTGTTCTATATGCTGATTTAAATAGAGCTGGAGACAACACCCACAAAAAAAGACTGTGTGGATTCAAGAAAATTATTAGAAGAGTTGTACCATTTTGCTGGCATCCTCATAGTAGTTGCGATAATTGGTATAACCAATGGAAATAGCAGCAGGATTTCTGCTTATCATCAAAGCAAAGCTCATTCCACCGTGGTTCAGCGCATCCTTACCCTACATTTGCACCTGTCATTTTCTTAACACTGCATCCTTTCCCTTACCATTTGAAATTGTCTATTTGTGCACTCAAACTACTCTGTTTTATTAGCTTTGGTTTGTTTAATGATCATGAAAATTTAAAATTACCTTGCATTTATTGTTAGGGTCTTCATAAAAGAGTACAATCGACTCTCTGTATCCATGGGTTCCCTGTCTGTGAATGTAACCAACCACAGGTAATTTTTGCAATACTGCATCTCGATTGAAAATGTACAGTTTCTTGGCCTCTTTTCCCAAACAACCACAATATAACAGTGATTCACATAACATTTACATTGTATTACATTATCTAGATAATATTTAAAGTATACAGCAGGATATGTGTAGATTATATGCAAATACTGTATCATTTAATGTAAGAGACTCTTGCATATATGACTTTTGTATCCTCGGAAAGTCCTGGAACCAATCCTTCATGAATGCAGAAGGGATGATAGTATGAGACTCTAGCAATCAGAAACATTTTTTATCTTGGTTTCTCAGACTCTATATTCTAGAAAAGCATACAGTTATCCTAAGTACCAAATAAGTATTATGAATAAATAAATGAATAACTTATTTGGGAATTACCTCAAGTACTGTTGGGAGACAATTCTCCACAGGTGTCACATATTTCTGGGCACCTCTTAAGAAGAGGCAAACCTTAAACAGACCATTACAAAAGAGTCTAACTCCATAATCTTAGGATTTTCCTGTACACACCCCAGCAGGTATCACCTGGTGCTCATTGTGCTGCCCTGTGGGAAGTAGAGATACAGGAAGTAAGGCAAATGCTAATGACCTGGCTGCTGTCACTGATCCAAGAAAAAAGTCCTCGGTCTCTGTCCCAGGAGTCTGATAGCTTCTTTCAACATTCATTAAACGTTAGCTGGCTATATTGCAACTTGAACGTAAGGTAAAATATCAGACCCTTCAGCATTCTTGGCAGGTTACTACCTCGATGTTTCTTGCTACTGCTCTCTTTATTATATCAGCACAGGCTAAGTTTTTCTGCAGTAATAAACTATACTGTAATGCAGTGTCTTATTTGGGCACAACCTGCAGTCGTTCTGTTAATCTCCAGGCAAGCGGCTCATCATATATGCAGACTGCACATTCTGGCTGATTCAGTCTTATATTTTTTCCACCATATAAACTACTGCTACCACTATTGCTTTGGAATAGCTGGCTTGGGAATTGAGCACCTAAAATCAAATGCTTTTCTCCATGAGTGTGATACGTCACTTCCTCCCATTTTCATTGGTCAAGAGAAGTTACTCAGTCACAGCTAATACTATGGAGACAGAAGTGCAATATTCCCATGTAGCTGGAAGTAGAGAGAAGGAAATTTGTAAATTTTAGTAAAAGAAGCTATTGCAACTTATACATTATATACTTTATTTATATTTCTTAACAGTTTTAAGTTCTTTAAATTTATACTTTATGTTTTTATTCTTTTATTCATTTTATTTTTAGGATTTTTCTTCCTAACTTTACAGTATGAATCACAAATAAAAATTACATGTGAAGTACACAACATGATACTTTGGTATGTGTGTAATTATGAAATGACCACCACAATCAAGTGAACAACAGGTACACACCCTCACATAGTTACTTTATTGTGTTTGGGTGAGAGCACTTAAGATCCAGTCTCAGTAAGATCCAGTCAAGGGCTGAGAGCCCGCAGCAATGCCTCATGTCTGTCTCATGTCCATACTAAAAAGCTGAAGAAATCTATGCTGGAACCAGAATACAATGCTCACAGTGGAGAGGAAGACCAGAGCTCACCTGAAGCGAGCAGCAGCCATCCCTGATGACAGCAAGGCCCCGAGCTCCTTCTGCGATGAGAACAGCGGAGTCCCTTTCGGGAGAACCAGCCACAACAGAGCTTCTCCTGGGAAACAGCCGCTGGCATCTTCTGCTCCCCTTCTCCTTTATGTTGTGTTGTCAATAACCTTCAGGTGGATCTTCTATGCTGCGAACCACACTGACTCAGTCCACCTGGGCGTTCCTGCTCAAACTGACCACAATAATAAGGCCACCACAAATATATTCTTCATGGGGAGTACAATTATTTTTTTAAATATTATGAATAACAATAGTGTAGCCAATACTCTCTTTTTTTTAGATTTCTAATTTTTTCCAAATAACTCATAGTGTGACCTATATCAATAACAACTCTCATTCTGAGGCAAAATAGATCTGAATCAGTAATCATGAATCTTTCTAGAGTCTGAAAGTAAGTAAAGTCACCAGAAATGTCTAATTTTAGTTCTGGCAACCTGGCTGTCATAAAACCATTACAATTAGCATAAAATGCCGCATAATCTCTTTGTTTATAAAAATAATAACTTATTTCATATATACACCTTTATATCCTCATTTCTTAGCTTTTTAATTGTAAATCCTTTCATAGAATTTAATGAGATTATTATTATTTTCTAAGTGTAACATCTATAACTCAATTAAAAGCAAGCTTACAAAAGCACAATTCAATAGTACAAACATTCTCGAATTCTGTACACAATGATAAACATCAATTAAATAATCAGCACATCAGAGAGGTGCTGCAAGGGGAAGAAGAGAAACAACAATCAAGAAAGGCAATTTAAAAATGAGAGGGAATGAAAAGCTAGAAAATTGACTTCTAATCCTCCAGGCTAGACAGGCTTTTTGGCTTCGTTTTTGTGCATAGATTTGAAATATTTGTCATTGACTTTTCCTACACCTTTGATTTAAAAAAATTATTTCTTTAATTGTTAAAATTAATTTCCTCTGGGTATTACACTGATATATTGTTTTCAAAATGAACTTCGTAGTGAAGTCAGCTTACAAATGATGGAAAACACAAAACCATCGTTAATTATTGTGCCCTTGGAAGATTTACTTAAGAGTTCACGTTCCTTACCTGCCAGATGTCAGCAATAACCCTTGCTAGGTCAGGGGGCTTTGGAATTGTCAGCTGAAAGTTGTCACATAAAAACAATTTACAGTCACTGTGAAGAATGCAGGTCAAGAGCTTTCTCGAAAAAGTACCAAAGTTGTTTCCATGTTCTCGTTGTTTTTCTTTACACATAAGTTCGAATGGAGAGTTTTTCATTTTTTTCCATCTTAATATCAAGTGTATTTCTTATTTGACCTAATGGCAAATGTGCCATTTGATCAAAGGTTTGATTTCTATTATCTGAATCCACTTCATACATGTAAACAGAAGCTTATATAGAAATTGATAACAAATATACACTAATAATGAATATACAGACTCTAAAATTGAAATTTCATAAATACGTTCAACTAAATTTTTCAAAAGGCTTATTCTTATACAGCAAACTGTATGAGCATTACAACTACAGTCAACAAATACCATTGCTAAAGAATCCTCACACCAGACAAGATGAGCAAACAGAAATTGATTTTATTCTTATGCCATTTCCAATAACAGGAGAGAGAACACAGACTACTTCCTGATTCTAATATTTGGTCCTGCTGAAACCGACAGTGAGAAAGCTTTTAGGAGCTGGGGCAGGAAGATTTCAGGCTACTTGTCGTCTGATTCTTTTTACCCAAAGGCAAAGTCACTTTTTCCCATTTCATGACAGAGGTAATTCCCCTACTTGGAGTAAGATACCTCCTGCAGTTTGGCCCCTCTGCTCCCACAGAAGCTGGGGGTGGGCACATCTTCTGTCATGCTTACATTTCAAAGGGGTGCCCCTCCCCCCAGCAACTTGAGGAACACAGTCACAGGCTATAAAATCTGCAAGAAGTTTTTTAAAATATTACATCTCAAAGTAGCGGAAAAAATTTTAAATTGCAAGTTTTCTAAAATGAACACTCTAAGCAAAGGTAAGTAAGAGACCTAGAAAAAGGAAGAAACCTCTGTAAAGTGTATTCACGCTGAGTAGAGAAGAAAATTAAAGCTGTCTTGGTCTCTATCACTGTGTAAAATTTTAAACAAGGTTTATTCCCTCTCCTCCAGAAAGGGGGTCTAGAACCTCTCAAACTATCCAGCCAGCATCCCTGTGCCAGACAAAGCCAGCACTGAAGGCCAGTTCTGGGAATGAGACATAAACTGAACAGAATAGGAACAAAAGCGTTAACAACACCATCCAGATGTAGTTTAAGAAAAAGATAGTTTCTGAAGTTCTGATGAAGTACAATGCCTGTGTTTTGAAGATTTTATACAAATATCCCAAGAGAGAGCTTTAGTACAGTGAAGTTAGAATAGTTGTACTGAACTTACTCCTCAAAGTTTCAGCTTCATTTCATATAAAAACGAGCAATAAGAATGAAGCAAGATGAAATCTCAAATTAAATTATTGTAAGAAAATAGAGACAATATCTGTGCATAAAATGAAAGCACTCCAGAAAGTAAAGCCCACAAGAGAGATAAAAATGAACAGACATTTTTCAATGAGCCAAATGACAATTGGGACATTAGGAAATGATATAAGATATGTTGTAATATCACAGTAGGAAAGCTCAGTGGTGGGGTAATAAAACTCTGGGTATAATTAGAAATAAATGAAAAATACTTCTAAACCAAAAACAATCCAAAAAGACAAACATAAGAGCAAATACATACAACAAGTATTTTAAAAAAAAATAAAAGATTAAATTTAGAAAAATTTTTAAATCAAAAATAAATGAAGAAAGAGATAAAAGACTTTGAGGTAAAGAGACAAATAAAAGTGAGAAAAGAAAGGCCCAACTAGATAATAGAAATTTCCAAAGGGGAAGAATGAGCAAAAAATTTTAAAAGAACAAATACTAACATCTTTAAATCAAGTAAAATATCCACAAGTAAATGAGTTTTCTTATAAACTGAGTTATCAGTATGAATTCATAAATGATTTTACGTTTAAAAACTCGAAGTGCTCAGAAACAATGACCTAGCAGCAATTAGGGTGCTGTGTCATGGTATTCAAATGTTCTAACCCAGGAAAGACAGCAGGACTTCGATCCCAAGATTGTAAAAGATAAACCGGAAGCATCTTGTCATTCCAGATCTTGGATAACAAGAAACTTATAAAGGCTCCTGAGGTGTCGAGAAGACTCGAGAACCAACCTCAAGGGCTTCTCCTGGCCAAAAATGGGAAAACTTGCTCATCAGTAAACTTCGGTGAGTCAAAACACACCAAATATGTTTAGAAGGTCATCTGTAGAAAATGCTAATGGTTCACCTACTTTGAAAATTATAAAGAGACAGTATATGGTATTTATTTTACCTTTCTTATTTTAACTGTAAAACTTTAGCTAATCAAAGCAACTATTTTCGCAATGGAAGATTTCCAAATGGAGCTATGCACTTCTGAATACTTCCTACTCATCCAAA
This sequence comes from Hystrix cristata, assembly GCA_004026905.1. Classification (NCBI taxonomy): domain Eukaryota; kingdom Metazoa; phylum Chordata; class Mammalia; order Rodentia; family Hystricidae; genus Hystrix; species Hystrix cristata. Next base: position 21,038 of record PVJO010025738.1, read on the forward strand.
GTAGCTGTCTACCACATTCGTCCTCTCTCTCTCCTCCCCATCCCCCCCTTTCCCCACCTCCAAATAAATTGTCTTCTAAAAAAATAAAAATAAAACATTTCCAACAAATAAATGAAAAAGAAATTAAAGAACCCAATTATTATCTCCTAACTTTGAAGGTTTAATTGGATTAATCATGGAATATTAGCGACTAACACATCAAAAAAAAGTGAGACAACCAACAATTAAGCTTCTCCTGATGAAAGAAAACACTGTGGTCTATGAAGGAGACTGTTCAAATAGTTGAACTTGAATTAAAATTCTAGGTCAAGCTATTGATAAATAGAAAACTCAGAGGACAGAGGCACATGTAAAATTATAATAAGAAGTGAGTATGTATTATATGGGAGAACCATTTTTAAAATGCTTAACTACACATAAAATGTGAAAATAAATCACAGTGGTGTTCATGTAAGAAAAACATACAAGAAATAAATAACCAGAGAAGTTCAGACAGTGGGCACGTTGGTGGTGGTGGTTGTGTTGGTGTTGATGCACGTGAGAAGAGAAGACTGGGAATGTTTAACCCTCGGCCTCCTATAATTCATTAGGATGAACAGTTTTGTGTGATGGTCTAAGTTTTCTAATATTGGGCCACTGGGATAATTTTTGTAAATCTCAAAGAAAAAAGATTAGAAACTATTGCAGAGGGTTAGACGGTTTTCTTTACACTGGTTGCTCTCAGAATGTTTCAAATGCTCACGCATGTTGAGAATCATAAGGACAGTGATTTTTCTTGCAACATTTAACAATCTCATCTGGCCAAGGACCCCCTTTTCCCTAAACACCTTTAAACAGTTCTCACGACAATAGAGTTCCCCGAAGCACAGCTCAAGAAATGTTTGTCTATTCAATATAACACTGTGGAAAACTGGTATCCAGGGGCCTTTAAATACACACACAGACACACACACACAGACACACACAAACACACACACACACACACACACACACACAAGATGCTAATTATCTGATAATGATGATTAACTTACTGCTCAGCACAGAACATTTCATACTTGTCTGTAAGAAATCATATTATAGCAGAAAATATTATGATTTTTACCAGGTAGTCATTGTATTCAATTGGAAATAAAATTTCAGGACCTGGTTTTCTGGCAATCCCCATTGCTTTCTTGGTCATTAAAATACAATAAG
>PVJO010025739.1:0-22229 GCA_004026905.1 Hystrix cristata
CTTTTGTAAGAATACAAATTCCATTCTTCCTACAGGTAAATTAAGAGATTTCAGTAATATACAGTGCTGCCTATGTTGGCAAGGGAACTGTGAGCCTGGCCAAGAAAACTAACCTCAGATGGCAGAAATAGCTTCAGGCAGTGTTCCAGATAACAGAAATGTCTGCCCTTCTCACTAGGGGGAGGGGAGGGTCTGTCCATATCCTGGGTGGGGCTTATGTGGTTCTGGAGAAATAATTTGTGCTAAGCAGTGCAGAGTTCCTGGATGAGAGAGCCAAGAATGATCAGAAACAAACCAGGACACTTTACCATAAGCAACTGACTGTTTGGGCTTTGCATCTTGGCCTAGGACTATAAAATACGAGTTTATCATCTAATCCTACTTGACAGAACAATCTTCTCTGTTGCTCAGAAAGTCCAGAAAAACATTGTGCCAAACAGAATATCCAAAAAAATACTTTTTCCTTTCCATGCTGAGAAAAACCATCCTCAATATTCTGGCTACCAATTTTGAGGTAAATTATTGATTCCATTACAGTATTACTTAGCAAAATACTAGTGCTCACCAATATTTCTGAATTATAAACCTTAGAATATTCCCCTATCAACAATTTAATTTCGATGAGAATTCAGTCGCAAATCGGAAAAAGCTCTTGGAATTTAATTTAATAACTTTACCTCACAGATTACTTAAAAAAAAAAAAAAACTTGTCTACGTCTAGATTCCAGTGTCCCAGCTGAGTGAGGTCTGGCCAGCTATTTGACTGCTAAGCCTCAGAAAATGATACCACAATCCAGTCAAGCTGCTCAAGCCAGACAAGAGTCATCCTTGGTTTTCTCTTTCCCTCAGTCTTGACATTCAACATATCATTAAATTCTATCACTTTCACCTGTTAAACATGTCTCTTCCAGGTCATTTATGCCCACTGTATTGCCTCAGTAGGCTACTTCAGTAGCCCAGGTGAGAAGCAATGGCGGCAGGTCATGTGCCGAATGAGCTGGCCCCCACCAAAGCTGCACGATGTCACTTTCTCCCTGTTCACGGCCTGCCTGTCATCTTTGGGCCTTTGGATGTGATGTTTCTCTGTCCTTAATACTGGCTAACACATATAATGATGTCTTAAGTCAAGTGTGACATCTTCAGAGAAGGCTTCTGACAGAGATCTTATTTCCTTTTTATTTCCTTTGTTATCCTCACATAGTCATGCAGCTATCTTGCTTATTTATTTGAACTATTTATTCAATGTCAAACTTCCCTACAGGGTAGGGAAGGATACAGATACTGCTTGCTTACTTCTCTACTATAAGACTGATGTTTAGAATATCATAGGCACTCAATTATTTGCCAAGCAATAGATGAATAAACAAACAATCACACACACACAAAGTCCTGACCTAACATTGTGCTAATCTCTTGATACCTTCCCCTGACAGATCAGGCTATTTTAATATCACGTTTACACACCTGGTCTATGATTCTTCGACCCATTAGATTGACAGTCCCTTTCAGGGCCAGAACAATTGATACTCATTGCTGCATTCAGATAATAGTGCTTCATACGCTACACAGACACCCTAGCTGAGAGGCCAAAGACTGGAGTGGGGGTGGGGGCTGCTTTTCAATTTGTACCTTGGTATCACATGCACTCTATATAAATACATATGTTTTTATCAATGTTTCAAAAAACATTGACAGAGTTAGCTAGATGAGGGAATTTGAGGCCTTTCTGTTTGCTTCTCTATACTTTTCTGTATTAAAATGAATGTTTTTTACTGGTCTAGGACTCAAACCCAGGGCCTTATGTATGTCAGGCAAGCACTCTACCATGGAGTTGCATGCCCCCAAGATGAATTTTATATGCTATATAAAATCACAATTTATTTAAAATGTTTCAGGAACATATTCACTGTATAAAGCAAGGCATACAAGATATAAAACAGAAAAAAGAATGAATAGTTTTGACTATAGAGAATAAAATGGTACAGATGGAAAAGGGCCCAAAGGAACAGCAGTGACAATGGTGACAGTAGCACTTTCAGTAATTCAAGTTCAGATTCAGATTCAGCCATCAGTGACCATCATCAGTGTCTTGGTGAACGGCAAGCAAGCCTCAGCTGCCTCTTGGCTCCTCCTGCACTGCCTTGCCACACCTCTGACTGGTACCCTCTAGTTCTTCTCTGAAGGAACGTTCTACCCTGGGTGTCGGCCAAGACCCATTACCCTTACTGCCTTGCATACGCTCCACCATCTCTGCCTTTTCTTTAGGCACACAACTGTAATTTTAAAATCAAAGTCATGAGAATCTTCATTTTATAAAAGTTTTCCTTACCACGACATTTTCATAAGTGAATGACATCACTTTTTTGTGGAGGGGTGGAGGAGGGTAGGAGGCTAGACAGAGTGGAGAAGACCACATGGAATTACCACACTTTGTAAGCCTTGCTTAAAGTTGCATTTGGACACTCACCCACACAAGACCAGATTGCTCACGCTAACAAGGACTCCCTTTTGAGACATTAAGTATCATGTATGAAAATAAGGAAAATGCATACTTTTCTTTTTTAGGAAAGAGAAAGAAATTCAGGAGAGTGGGGAAGGGGTGGCAAGGGACAAGGAGGAGGAGAAATGGGGAGAGAGGGAAAGAGAGGCAGGCGTGCACGCTCGCGCGCGCGCACGCGCACACACACACACACACACTTCAAGGATTTCAGTGAAGGTGTTACAACAGCCAAAGGGCCATTCATTATACACAGCACAGGATCAGGAGGCATAAAATAGGTTTATCTAGTAAAGATTTGACAATGAATGTTAGTTCAATAACACAGTTTCAGGGCCTAGATGCATCAAGGCCTGACGAGTGACAGAAATTATATTGGTGTGCAACATATTGGAGACAGCATGTGAAGCCAGTCACTAATGAAAGTGTCACATGGGAATGATAAAATCACTGTCAGCAGAAGTTTCTAACCCAACCCACAGCCAACACCATGACTTGTTTGGTCCGAAACACAGTTTAAGCCCCAGGCAGCTCCCAGGTAAGACTCCTTGGTCTGCCACCCCCATCTGCATAATCTTCCAGTCCACCAAAGGTCAGCCTGCTTAGATCTTTTCATCAATCTTTCTTCTAATAATTAACGCCATGGCACAGACTTGTCAGGGATGATATCTGGTCTGGAAAACGAAATAGTAACATCTGATCTTTCCTTCTTTACTCCTTGCCTCCCTTATTTATTCCTGAGTCCTTGCAAACCCTACCCAGAACTTTCCCGGAGACAGGCCCTCTTCAAGGCAGGCTAACGTGTGTGGCTCAGTCAAAGACAATCACTTGACACATCAGTCTATCTCTGGGTAGTAAATTAAATGCAAACCAATACCTCCACTGTAAAAAGACTTGTATTAAAGGTTTGAAAGTTATTTTTATGTTAAGAAAGTCTTGATGGAAATGGATTGGAAGGAGAATTATCTGGGTGGAAGGACATGCATGGTTCAAGTCGTGAGAGCTGCCAGGTATTGAACATTCACTATGTGTCAAGCTATCCATTCAGTTCTTAGAATATATAATTTCTTTAATCCTAACAGCCTATAAATACTATATTAGTCCCATCTACCAGATGATGAAACTGAGATTAGGATATGGTCACAGAGCTAATGAGAGGCAGAACTCACCCAGTCTGGTGCCAAAGTGTTGTTTTCAATCTTTAGACAGGCCACTGCTAGCCCATATTTAATGTTTTGTGCAAATCAGAAAAACTGATCTTTCTTTAGACACTTTTCTACTATCTCCATAAAATGGCCATAGTACACATCCAAATCAACAATGACCACAGTATAAAGGGAGCCTCCTACATCTGTGCAGCCCGCACACAGCCAACAAACAGTATGGCCAATACTGCTGTAGGCTGTATCTTGCCCTCATTAACACCGGGAAGAAAAGTGCCCCAAGAAAGGGTTAGTCAATGAGAAATTTCAGCAGAATGGCTTATTGGAAGGGTCTGTTTCACACAGAGACTGTTAGCAGCCATAATACTCAAATGAAACATTGACAACACCACTGAGGCCAAAGGACATATTACTAAGAACACATTAAGGTCTTCTATCAAGACCTGAGGTACAAGGATGGCAAACTATCTTTGTGGGCTCCCACAAAGTGATGCTGGGACACACCCTATGAGCAGGGAGGCTTATTTGAGTCCTGTGGCCTGGGCGTGAACAGAAGGTCCCTCAAGTGGCACATCCTCGGGCCTGCCTTTGCAATGCAGGCTGCCATCGCTTCCTTCACCCAGGCCAAAGAGCAGAACAGCAGGGGTGTTTTATAAGAAATGGGGCTATTGCAAATGAGAATTTTCTTTTCTCAGATATTTGTATGAGCAAAACTATCAACTATTGAGTTTGACCGTGGCTGAACGTGAGGCAGTCAGCTTGATGACAGATTTTGTTATTTTAAACTCTAGTGCCAAATGGTTTATTTCTAGGTTTAGGTGTATCCGTGTTCTTCCCCAGCGAACAGTCATCAATAAGATGACTAGAAGAAACGAGAACCAGTATATGAAAGCCAGAAAGATCTTTTCCACAAATGATGTGTGCCACCCTAAATCTGAAAGAAAAAACTCTCCTCAGTGGAGAGGGAGAGTCATAATTCAAGCTTTCAGAATCTGATGGAGTAGTCATTTAATTTTTACACTTCACCAGAGTTAAAGTACATATAGTTATGTCATTTGAGTCTCATGAACACGATTTTGAATCTGAAATGTTCTTCAACTTCACGTTTCAATTGCTGTAATAGTAATGTTTATTTCACACTTGGCTGCAGCCTATAGGCGCTGGTCTTTCCTTTTCAAGGAGTTTCATACTTTTCAAGAATGGACTTGTTAAAGAGAGCTGTTTCCTATGAAAGCAATCACATGGACTGTGAAGTCAAAAAATCACAGCAGGTCCTCTTGTTCCAAAAGTCTTCCCGGACATGACTGTCTGGAGGTACATGCAAGCAGAAAAGCTTTTTGTGATACTCATTAACATACTTCTCACAACTATTGCATTTACTTCAGATGGTAGTATACTATTGAAATTAATTTATAATTACATAGTCACAGCCTGAACTCCAAGTCTTTTAATGGTAAATAAAATTAATTTCATGGTTGCTTTGATTCTTCCTACATTGGCCAGAGAAGCGCTGGCTGTATTTTTTCACATCTTCAGTTATCTGAAGATTCTTCAGTGTGATGTCTCACTTCTCTTTAGGGTTCCCAGCAAATCAAAGTACTGTCTTCACTTCTTTATGAATGCTGAGAGTGGGGGGTCACAAGGAACTTCCAGAATTGAGTTTTATCAAAAAGGGGATTTGTCTTTTAATAAAAGGAAATGAGAAAGCCAGAGAGAAAAGAGTGTGTGTGCATGGGGGTAGGCTGAAAACAAGAGGTGCAGCCCAATTTGTCTGGTTCGTCACAGAAAAATATGTGTTCAGTGACCTTTTTTCCTCTTAGCATGGAATCAACCCTCTTCCATAGAGTTTCAATTAAAAACAAACCCAGTCTTTGCAATTATTAAGTTACCCTTATTTAAATGAACATACAGCTATAATTCTATTTACATTGTATATGTGTTGGTAGGAGATAAAAATTAAAGTTCTTGCTCCTTTACATTTATATTATTTTTCTCTATTTAGTCTGAAGCATTCATTGTCCCAGGAAAGATCAGAATTGCTATGGCTAAAACACAGAAAAAGAAATAGTTATGCTTAGCTTTGGACTATCAAGAAGACTGTGTAAACTCACAAAGAGTCAATATTCTCAAGAGAAAAATCTTTTTGAGTATTCATCAGTCAAAGTTCTGGTTTGTTTAGTGCAGAAGCATATGAAAATGAAATAAATGTCAAGTTCTCCTGCCAATGAGTTTGTCCCCCTCTCTCCCTGCCCAGTTAGGCTGGCCAGGCAAGGAGAGTGGTAGATAGGGAGGGATAGAGTGGAGGCAAAGGGGAAAACATGAGGGAATCTTGGATGTGTGGATCTCCAGAATCATACAGAGTTCAAAGCACAAAAGACTTAGATACTGCTTTTCAGAGCACAGCCCAAGAAATCATAAACCTGCTCCAGTATGGAAAAGCAGCAGCTGAATGACAACTAGCTTGGACAATTCCAACAGAAGCCAGAAACTGCTGGGTTCCCCCCGAAGGAGGAATAGCAATTTTGGGGAGCTTCAGAGCTGGAATGTGTGGACCTTTCAACCACAGGTGACTGAGACCTGTGTCATAGCAACAGGGGACAGGACAATAACAATATCCTGACACATCACCTCTGGGGAAAGAGGCAACAAAATATGAACTAATTTTGCTAATAATTACACAAAAAAACCTAACAAAATCATGAGATTATGGAATACACCTTGAAGCGAATGGAACAAAATTTTACCATCAAATTCAATATAAACACAAAAGCTAAGTTATGTTCAGTTATAGAGAGATAAGTCAAATTACATTTCTACACATGTCTATGTCATTGACTATATAATATATAATATGTGTGTATGTCTACTCTATATTACATATCCTAATTTTTGGGCCTAGAAATTATGAAAATCAATTTTTTAAAAGCTGTAACAAGTACCAACATTGTTAGACAAACAAATGTGACTTCCTTGGCCATAGGGAGGTTAGTTAGCACAGACCCATTATTGAAGAATTCCAGCTAGAAGGCAAAATAGTTTCCAAAGCTGAGTGTGCCTTTGTGAACCATGCTTTTGGCAGGCTATATAGTTACACAGAAATTATTTCCAGATGATTTTTTCCATCCAAACAAAAAAGAGACACTTATATTACCATTTAAAGGAACAAAATAAAGATCACACAATTATGTATATTTAAGACAAGTAAACCCCAATTAAATTTAGGCCACTTTAATCTAATAATTATTAATTATCTGGGTTGTTTTAGGCTCAGTGGACTACAAAAGTGACTGAAAGCTGTGTTTCTAGGAAGACTGCTGCCCTAATGACCTGATAAAATCCTGAATTTAATTCCATTTGGCTGACCTGGACAGAGATCGAAATGTGATATCACATCTTTGCATCTATAACAGAGAAAACACAAACATGTTACTTCATAAAGATGGCCTTCTTTCTTTTCTTTAACTCTCACACCACCCTCTCCCATATCTAACAACAATGTAGGACTGGTGTGTGTACATGCCCTGACTAAATAGTTATGTTCTTTGTCCCCTCATTCAGTGTTTACTATGTACAAAGGACCAGACTTAGCGCTGGGACAATAAAGATAAATAAAGTGCATACCCCCATGGTGCTTACTGTTTAATGCCAAAATAAAACCAGACAGACACTTGGAACTCAGCACGGTAAACACTGTGACAGTGCTATGAAAATCTAGGTGTAGAGTGGGGTTACAACTAGTGTGGGGTTACACCTAGTGGGGTTACACCTCAGTGTGAGGTGAGCTAGTGAGTGGTGGGAAAACTGCAGGGAGGGCAGTGGGAGGCAAGTGAGACCTTAATTCTCTCTTAAAAAGCAACAAATAAAGAGTTCACATAGCCTAATATGGCTCTTGGCACGAAGAACAAAGTAAAGAAAAAATCTGTAGAATAATAATGCATGAATAAAGTAGCTTTTTAAAGGGTAATTTTATATTTCATTTTCAAACAAAGAATAGAACATATATTGTTTATACTCTTTGACCCAATAATGTTAATTCTTGAAAAAACAGTTTTTGGGCTGGGGATTTAGCTCAGTGATTAGAGTGCTTGCCTTGTAAGCACAAGGGCCTGAGTTCGACCCCCAGCACCACAAAAAAAAAAAAAAAAGTTTTTTTTTTGGTGTTGGGGACCCAACCCAAGACTTCATGGTTGTTAGGTAAACACTTCTACCTAACAAGCACTGAGCTATAGCTTTAACCTCTTAAATTTTATTCTAAAGAAACAATCACAAATGTAAGCAGGGTTTTATAGTATAAGGATTGATCTCATGGAATTATTTAAAATAGGAAAGCAATGAAAATAGCTAAAATGAGTAGCTATAGGATAATGAAATGCATTCTACAATATCCAAATAACAAAGCATTATAAGGACAAGACAGGGTTTCTGAAAAGTATATATTGTCACAAGAAAGCGCTCACGATATGTTAAGTGACAAACGAAACAAATACTGTATGTAAAACAATTTTAAATATATTAACATTTTTACAAGAAAGGATTTTATATATAAATTACTGTAATTTCATTTTCCTAAATATTTACGTGTATAAATATAGTAGAGGGGAACAAAAATATTGCTTTACATTTTTAAAAAGATTTTTCCCAAATATTTCCAAATGTTCTACATTTGTTATTCATTTATAGAAATGATTTCACTTTTACCATGCTTTTTACTTGGGTTTTAGACATTTTTTTCCCTTCCCACTGAGGGATTCTTACTATCATGTACAACGACTGGACTGGAATTTTTGTTTAATCAATTTTCCTCACTAGGCTAACCTGCCATGTGAGTAATTTAAGGCTACAGCTATGCAAATGAGATTCTGATAAAACTTCCTGCCTACTTGTTTTCCACTTCAGCCAATACAGTTTCAGGGAAAGAAGCAGGGCATAACAGCATCCAGACTCATGATGGGGAGGCTTAGAAGGTTCTGGTTTGCTGACAACACTCCTCTGTGATACCACCACACCACATGGATAGATGCTGCTGCCCAAGAAGGGACAGGGATGGCCATGGATGGCAAGAGGGAAGTGGAGGAGAACAGAACAGGCTAATTATAAAGGACATGCTGCACAGAGAGCCATGGCTGGGAGAGCCAGCCCCAAAGGCAGCAGGTGCTACGGATCTCATATTCTAGGAGATCAGTGTCACAGGAGAAGAGGGCAGTGGTAATTGGGGGGAAGAAGAGTCACAGGACGTCAAAATCTCAAGCCAAATGTCAAGTAACAGTTGAAAATGATATTAACTAAATAGCTACAATAGGTAAAGCACTCCACTTAGTCCTCACACAGACACACCTGATCTCATTTAGTTTTACAAAATTCTGCAAGGTACATATGATTATTATCATTACCTGTACCCCATTCTAAAGACAGGGAAGAAGAAGCTCACTAATAGCACACAGCTTTTGAGCATAAGAGCTGGGGTTTGAACCGAAGCCTGACACCCTAATTCAAGCTTTTGAAAATTTCTGCCACATACAGAACTTTATTAGGAGTGTAGAGAGGAGGCAGTAAGGTTTGGTAGCAAATAGTTTTGTTTAAAGTTTTTTAAAGTTTATATTTGATTCTACTAGAAAGTAACAGAGAATATTCAAAGAAATCTTCCTAGTGTATATACAAATGCTATATAAAATATTTTTAAAATTGTTTTTGAGCTGGGTGTGGTGGTGCATGCCTGTAATTCCAGCACTTTGGGAAGCTGAGATAGAAGGATCCTAAATTCAAACCTAGCCTGGGCAATTTGGCAAGACCCTGTCTAAGAAAAGAAAAAGGGCCTGGGATGTAGCACAGTGTGAAGGCAATCCCCAGTACTGCAAAAAACCAAGTTTTTGAATTCATAGCTGACCTGAAAGATAAGTAGATGACTTACTTGGAGGCCAGAGACAATACAAGAATATAAAGTCCAATGCGTGAGGGAGAGTTGCTACTTAGTTTGGAAACACACCAACAGAAACACCATCTCCCAGGTCCACATGATTGTCAATGTGGAATGGGTTCTTGGGATGTTTAGAATGCAATGTTTCTAGTGCACTGGAGAGAAGACTGCAGTCTTCAGAGTTTGCAAAGTGATATCAAATACTTCTTCCTATGACCCTGAATAACATTAGTAACTTTCACTTATCAAATGAGGCAACAAGCTCACAAATTAAAAAACCCGTTCAGGATTGGTGATTGATTTCTGCTGCTCACTCCAGTACTCTGGGTATCTCTGCAGACACAGATATGTTCCAGACTGCTAAATTAAGTCTCTGCTGAACAAAATGCAAAGGTTTCTATTTTCCAAGTGTGAAGAGAAAACCTACATGAACATAACTGGTAAAGGTAAGGTCAGGTAAGAACAGAGAGGTTCCATAACTACATAGGGAAGACTGCTCCACATAGTGTGAATCCCCTCTTGACATCATCTGCTTCAATGTAGACCACAGGAGGCATCTTTTGAATTGAAAAGAAAGAGCACTTCATGTGGTACAACCTCCATTTATCTAAGCCCTGTTTCAGGATACCTGGAAAGTTCCTTTTCTTGTAGATAGCTGAGAAGTAAAGCTTCTCACAGCCTCACTGCTCTTCTGGACCTACTCTATGTTGAACTGGTTTCTGAAGGTAGTTTTTTTTTTTTTTTTTCCTTACTTGCTATCAGTCTGTTTTCCAGGCAACTGTAGTCAATATCTAACTTGAATAAAAAATAATGTTTTTAACCATTAAGCATGATTCATGTAGCTGAATTTTGCTTAGGGAAAATATGAGTCTCTATTTTCCTTTTTAGCTTCCTTGAATAAACAAAATGTGTTGGGGAACTTCCTTTACACAGCATTGGTCCAGGTCCACAGACAGCACAAAACTGTTAGGCAGGAGGGAATGTGGGGAGGGAGGGCACCTCAGCATGTGGTTTCTGGAGTTGATCTGGCCTTACATACCTCCTGAAGGAGTTCTAAACCCCAGGGTGGCATTGTCCCTTATTTGCTGGGCTTCTATAGCTCTAGCTGCAGCAAGATTCTTGTTGAGCTTATGAATGATGTTTATATGGCCTCTGAATTCATTTGCTTGTTAGCCTGGAGGCTGAAGTTATTTATTCATTCAGCAGGCATTTAAATGAGCACTTTTTGCGAGGCCAGGCAATCTGGCATGTGTGGGGGACTCAGAAGCAAAACATGTGGTTCTTAGGTGAATAAGTAACAGTTTAATTGGGGGGGGGAGATAAACAACAATTCTGTTATGGTTTAAGTAGAACTGAGGCAAGCACGGAAACCAGCCCACAGTGACATGAGGAGTTACTTGAGCTGAGTTTTGATTGATGACTAGGAGTTAGCCACTCAAAGATGGTGAGGAAGACTTGGGTTATGTGTATGCATAAGTATGTGCATAGATGTGTGGTGAGAAGTTGAACAAATAAAGGAATGATGGGATTATTTTTTCTCTTCAATTCTTGAGAAAGACTTATGATTCTTTTACAACGATGATGAGTAGGACATCTGATTTAACATGAATCCAAGTATATGTCAAATCTCAATATGGAAATAACTGACATTAAGAAATGTCAAAGCTCTTAAACATTACTGAGTTGCAATATTAATGGAGATATACCATTGAAGAAAATTGTGTTTAGAAAAAAACACATGAAAAAGATGCAAAATCTCAATCTCACTTTTGAATGTTCAAAAATCATCCATATGGGATTTTCTGTGATTAATTAACAGTGAAGATTTTGACCATATGCTATAGTGCCCAGTTACAGTACTACAGAAAGTAAATTATCATACTCAATTTTCTCTTATTCTATTTTCAATTCATATGTTTAACCTTATAGAGAGTCAGGAAATATGTTGCTCTTGCTTGCTTGCAATTTTAAACTAATATGCAATAGAAAATCCCCAGCTGAAAAGATATTAAATTAAGAACACATGTTATATCAGGCTTGCGAACAATGGCTGAATGACATCCAGCTGAAAAGCTTTACGAAAGGTGATGGAGTATCTTAGCACTACACAAGAATTAAATCTCCAGGGCTATAATTCAGAAATAATTATCAAACTATGTGTCATACTTAAAATTTTAATAAAAAATGCTGAAGAGCCACTTCTTGAAAGGAATATATCAATGCAAAGAGGAAAGCAAAGATTTATCTAGACATAAAAGAATGTAATTTACCAAGCACTAACAATTGGTCAGCTAATATTTTTCAAACTACGATCATGAACTGTGGCTTTAGAGAGAGCACACAAATGGTGGAACACATCTCAGGCCAAACTTGACAGATTTATACCCAGTTTCCAAAGGGGACAAAAGTTGCCTGAGACCCAGGATCATCTTGGGAAGCTAGCTTTGAAAGATTCAAGGGCTTTCAGAAATCATACTGTAGCATTTATATTGTAGAAGTTTATCTGATTCAGACTCTAGTTTGACCAGGAGGTTACTTCAATGCTTTCTACATAAATTTGCCAAATGGAAGAAGTTATTTTTCATAATTTAAAATATGATGAGGTATGAGGTTTGGTGAAATTCCAAGAGAAACTGAAACTTGGAAGTTCTAGAATAGCTTCAGATGAAAAAAAATATGCCTCCTTCTTGTTGCTTCCCCATTCACTCATCCTACTTTCTGACAGAGCAGAGTACCAAGAACACAAGTTATTTTTTCATAAAGAGAGTCTTTACTTTCTTCAATGGAGGAACAATGGAAGAATTTTCACATGAATTTCAAACTCATTATTAGAGAAGGGAGACTAGACTATATATAATACATACCAAGGATACGTACTGACAATAAAGGATGAAAATGATGGCAGGATAGAGTCACTTTGGCTTTCTAAAAAAGACGAAAACTCTTATTTCACTTACTATACACAATCTATAAGCAGCCCTCTACTGTAAATTTGTATGAGGTAATGTGACTTTGTCTGGCTGAAGAAATGAACACAAGATAGAGTCAACTATCATAACTACAGCTTAAAATGACAAAACATTTATTATACCACACAGTTTCTGAGAGTCAAGAATTCAGAGTAGCTTAGCTAGGTGGTTGTGCCTCAGGGTCTCTCATGAGGTTGCTGTCAGTCATCTCGAAGCTACTAGGAGGGTGCGCTTCGGGCTCAATTGTGTGGCTTTTGGCAGGCCTAAGTTCTCTGAGAACTGGGTCTCTCTACTGGATGCCCAAGTGTTCTCCTGATAATAGCAGGTGAATTCCCCACAGCAAGTGATTCCAGAGGCAAGGAACAAGAAAGTACACTGAAGTCAGAAACCACAGTCTTTTTATAAGCTAATTTCAGAAGTATCATCCCATCACTTCTGTATCTTTCACTACAGGGGAGTGATCACTTCGAGCCCATCCTCAAAAGAACAGGACTTAAATTCCATCTCTTGTGAGGAAAAGTATCAAGAATTTGTGGACATATCTTTTAAACCATAGTTATCATCAAGCCAGATAATAAAATTCCGAGCTAACAAGGATTTTTAAGGAATTTTGCTTTGAAGATTGGCCTCTTTTAGGAGTCAAAAATATGGGACTTCCTAGAGAACTAATGCTCATCAGATCAAGAAATATAGTCACATGGAATTTCATGAGAACCACTTATATTCTTGGTAGAACAAATCTACTGTCACATATCATTTTGGCCCTAGTGGGAATTGCTTAAAATTACAATCTCTGCTCAGAAAGCATCCTTGAATTTGTAGCATTATATATAAGTGGGTCCATCCCTAGCACTGGTGGATGGGAGAGGGGCAGCACAGGGAAGCAAGTGAAGTGTCCTAACAGTGAAGAAACATACACTCTTCAACAAAAACTCCTTCATAGCTCTGCAACATCTTGAATGACATCTGAGGTGGTTTCAAGAACTAAACTCTACAAACATAAATGTAAATCTTACCATTTATTGAAAGATAATAACAGCTCACATTTATTGAGTATGTACTCTGTACTTAGCACTGCTCTAAGTGTTTTACATATTTATATAAACCTCACAAAACTCTGAATAATATACTCCCTGTCTTACAGATGGAGGAACTGGGACACAGGGTAAATAATTTACTCAAGGCCATACAGGTGGTAAGGAGAGAAGATGGGATTTGAACCTCGTCATTCTGTCTCCAAGGCTCATGCTACTAACACTTAGAAAGCTTGGTTTTCTTTAGGTTCTGGGTTTTCCCTATATTACTATTGCATATATACACTTACAGTAAGCCATTTCTCCATGATATGAACATGATTTGAAAAAAAAATCAGTAAAGCTACGTCAAGGCAATAAATCTATCCTGAACCCAGGATATTGGTCATGCTAGGCAAGTACCATACCATTAAACTACACCTCCATACTGAGAATGTAGTTTTAGACATTTTCTTGAAGTCTCTTTTATATTTTCAGCTAGTACTTCTGATGTTAATAGTAGAAATAAACAACGTCCTGCCTGCACAAAGCTTTTTTCTTCTCCAAGTTTAAAGTCCTTTCAGTTTGCTTATTTATCAGAATTTATGATATCTTATAAAGCCTTCAGGTTGAGTTAATACTGATTCCATTCTGGCACTGTTAGTGGAAATAATATGAGCTTTGAAGTGAAATGCGTAAGGGTTTCACATCTTAGCTCCACAATTACTAGTTGTATGACCTTGGCAAGGTATTAGCCCTGTGAAATTTAGCTTCCGCATTTGTTCACTAAGTCTGACTCTTTTCCATAACTATCTTGGAGAATGCCTGAGTGCATAAAATGAAACAACCAATGTAAAATGTTGGCCACAATGAGCACTGAATAAATGCTATTTCCTTATATATCTGACTTCAAATCCACACCTGCCCTTTCATATATGAGCTACTATCATATTATATACAGCAGATTTTTTTGGTTCGTGTATGTGATGGTTTTATCATCAAAGTTGAAGAGAGAAAATAAAAATCATTATGATCACTAAAAATGCTTAAAGGCACCAATGGTGTAAAACCACAAATGCATTAGCTGTGACGAATTAGACTTCTATTAATGCAGATGACCTTTCTGAATCTACAATGACCACAGTTCATCAAGATTACCATTATTATACCAAGCTGCATGTTAAAGAGTACAATCTCACTAATTAAAATTTTATAGGGCATGCACACTGGCATTCTGTCAGCATCCCGACAGGCTTTTATTAATGACTGCATCAGGCCTGGAATACCCTCTCCTAACATTCTGCCATCTGGGAGAGGTTTTTGTCTTTAGTGTCAAGTATCACTGTTTATTCTTGTGCGAGGGATAGTAGCAAAAGGGACAGTAATGAGATTCTGCCTTGCAGTAGGCCTGAGATTCTTAGCAACAGCCAATAATGTTGGCCTGGCCTTCTTTTTTTTTCAAGCTGCTGTTGAGCTGATTGTCTCCTAGGTTTCTGGGCTCCTCTTCTTTTTCTTCTTCATCTACCTCTGCTCAAAGTTTTTTTACAGCTTGCTTTGCAGAAGCTTTTTCCTTCACTCGTTCCCCAGGCTTCTCTTTTCTCATCTCCTGCTACTTATGCTTGCCTAGGATAGCTTCGTTCACATCCATATATTCACTAAAACACTCACCTGTATACTTATGCCTACTAAATCTTACTAAATTTGTATTTCCAGACCTTGTGACCAAACTATGGTGTCTCTGCGTTCCATTTTCCTACAGGGACTTCAAATTCACTGTTGAAAAAATTCTTTACTTTAAACTTACTTCTTCACTCATTCAGCCTGCATTGCAGAATAACATCAGCATTTCCAAATCCAGAGACCTGAGAGTCACACTGACGCCTCCCTCTATATCCACAGCTAATCAATCACTCAGTAAGTTTTTCTTTTTTCTTTTTTTACGTACTTATAGGCAATTTAATAAGGAATAAAATGCAAGATTGATGACCTGAATGTAAAACTGGTTAATGTACTATAGCCCAATAAACTGTAACCTTTGGGGTTATCTTTTCTCCTGGACAGAAATGATTCGAATTTCTACAAGTTAAAATGTAATTCCACTGTCTCGATCCATAATAATAAACAATAAATGCAACAAAGTGCGTTTCCCTAGATAATCCTTTAGTAGACCTTTTCCTCCATTTTAAAATGGAAAGTTTGTGCTGTCTTTTTTTTTTTTGCCTTTCTCTCAAATGTTTCACATTTTATCTTAACTCTTTCAAAGTCAAACCACCTTTGTCACTGACTTAACTTTATCAGTAGCCTAAATATATCTACTCTCATTACCCTCTTACTCATATTAATACCAGAGTAATGTTGTTTAATTTTTGTTTTAAACTGTGAAATAATGAGTTGTGTTTAAGTGTAAGATGTATATTTTAAATAATAATAAAATGGGCATCTGAATATTCACTTTGCTGCTTCAGAAATAGAACATTTCTCCTGCATTGGAAGCCTGAATGTACCCCATTCCAATCACATTCCCTGCAAACTAGTAGAAACTAATTAAAGTAGTAATAATATAATTAAAGTATAATTAAAGTAGAAAGTAGAAATTAATATAATTAAAGTAGAAATTAGAGTGTAGTTAATACAAACATATGAAAAAGAAGAAAAAGAAATAAGATAAACAGAAAACAAATAGCAAAATGGTAAGCATAAATCCTACCTTATTAGTAATTACATTAAAAATAAATGAATTTAAAGTTCGAATCAAAAGGCAGACATTAGCAGAACAGATTTTTTTTTTTTTTTTTTTTGTGCCAGGGATTGAACTTGGGTCCTTGCGCTTGCTAGGCAAGCACTCTAATCACTGAGCATTAAATCCCCAGCCCCAGCAGAACAGATTTGACAAAACGATCCAACTGTGTGTTGAATAGAAAATACCTTAGATTTAAAAGCACAAGTAGGTTAAATGTAAAGGGGGAAAAAAAACACACTTTAAAAAAAAATACCTGGGTACTGCGCTACACACATGTAATCCCAGCTATTCAGCAGGCTGAAGCAGATGGATTGCAAATTTGTGGCCATCCTGGGCAATTTAGCTGGACTGTGTCTCAAAATAAAAGTATAAAGGGCTGGGAATGTACCTCAGTGATAGAGTGCTTCTCTAGCATGTGTGAGGCCTTGAGTTCAATCCCTAGTACCAAAAAAACCAACCCAAACAAAAAAACCCCAAAACCAAAATCCTAAAAAATATAAAAAATAAAAAACCAAAAAAACAAAAGCAAAAACAACTACCAAAGAGTAAAGTACCAATCACTGGACTTCAAGTTAGTCTATTATCTCCTGAGACCCTAAATAATTCTTTTCAAGAAGCACAAAGTCAGGCATCCATGCACATTTGTTCCTTTAGAAAATAGAGTCTGGCAGCAGTAATAATCTAGTAAATCAGAAGCCGAGCACTCAAGCTGCAAGTCTGCGTTTCCTCTCACACCTCCTCCTTTCTGTGGCCGCATACACTGACCATGCGAACGGTCACCCTTAATACCGACAGCTCCTCCTTGTGCACAAGCCACCCCTCTCTCACCTCGGTTCTAATAGGGACATTTACCCAATTTAAGTCAAATGGAGCAGAATAGAGAGGACTGCAACAGTAACACAGCATCTCCAATTAAAATTTGGATGCATAAGTGATCACTGTGAAATAAAATGAAAAGGCCCAATACAAGAGGCCCTTTATGCGAAGTCTTAGGTAGCGCAGTCAGAAAAATTAATTCCAAAACACAATCCTTTCTTTAGGGACAGACTCTTGATCTTCTGAATGTTTACCACACAAGCGTATTAAACAATTAATTTCTGAACACTGGTAAAAGGCACGTCCTTAACTCAAAGCCATATTCCAAGCATAGTATGGCAAATTGCTGAAGCTGAAGTCTGCCAAGAAAATGTATACACACTCTAGCATTTTGTGGTACTAATAAATGTCTAGAAGCTAACAGCCACCACCTTGAGCCCCTCCTGTAACTGTAGCAGCCAAAGGTAACTTGTATTAATCTCATGATGTCTCAATAAATCTACTAATAAAATATTTATACAAGTTTTTCTTTTCCTGCTGTATACATTTCTTGGTTCTGTCTCTCTCTCCTTCTGTCTCTCTTTCTCCCCACCCTGTCTCTCATATATGTATGTATATAAATTTTTTTCTATTTTTGGTGCTGGGATCAAACTCAGGACTTTGTGCTTGCTAGGCAAGCACTTTAACCACTGAGCTAAATCCCCAGCCCTCCCCTCTTTTTTAAAGGTCACCTATAAGTGTTTGCATGTGAGCTTGGGATTTAGAAGAGTAGAAGAAATACTTGCATTTGCTTAGTTCTCTGCTTGCTTTTCTTCAGCTGTGACCCACAGATTTTGATAGGGCTTTATTTTTACTTGAAAATTTAAACTCTGTAAACAAATTTCTTTTGATGGCTGCAACTTATTTTCATCATATTCATCTAATTTTGTCCCTAGTTAAAATTTCCCAGGTGTGCTGAAGATATCTAGAGAATTTAAGTGTTATAAAAGATGATTATCAACATTCTGCTTAACATAGCCATTTCTAGATGTGAGCCATAGTATGAGTGTAAAATGCTCTAATTATAAAATTCTGGAAGCATCAAACACAGAAACAGCTGCAGACATTAGTGACAAATGGTTGTTTTGTACTCCTGCCACTTTTAATGTTTTGGGATGGTGTTTCTGAAATCACATTCAACCAACTATTAGGACAAACAAATGCTGTACTTAGAAAATACAACACAATCAATGTTGGCTCAAATTTACAGGGAATGCAGACCTAAAGTCAAATCAGCTTCTAGCACTACTTGGTTTCATTCTAAGAAATGATTCACAAACCAGATAAAAAGATGCTTGTCATTTCTGAATGGAAATTTAATGATTTGAACAGAGAATCAACCTCTACTGAAACCAAAGATTTCATTTATATATAGATGTTGATGAGCGTGGATGAGAGAATGGAGAGAGCGGGTGTGTGCAACAGAGACAGGCCGAGATTCCGGCACAGCATAATTACTTTCTTCTCCCTCCCTCCCTATAGCTGCACAGCCAAGAGCAGAGTAATTACTGTGTGTAGTTTGCCTCTGCCATTAAGTAGTGAGTTTCTTTAAAAAATTTATATTTTATGTTGGTAGGCATGGGACGTAGCACAATTGTTTTTCAATAAATGTTAAAGGAAGAAAGGGAAGGAGGAGAAGGAAAAGAAAAAGGTAAATGAGGGAAGGAGAGAAGAGACTCTTGATCCATCTTTGATAATGCTCATTAGGCATGTGAAGAGAGCTTTCTTGGGGAGAAGGGGAGGGAGGTCTGTCTGGAGTGAAGGTTTAAACTAAAACAAGCTTCTTTCTTTGCCAATCAAGAGGATATCAACTCCTGCCAGACGTAGAAATGGGTAAATGTACAGAAATGTGAGGAAAAGGAAGAAAGGAGAGGCCAAAACCAGGCCGGCAGCCAAAAGTGTTCAACAGTAAAATGTAAAAATAGGGAATATGTTCATTTTCTATTGGTGGGTGACAACTTACTGTAAACTTTGCAGTGTCAAACAACCAAATTTATTATCACACAGTTTCTGTAAGTCCCACCCACGAGTCTGGACACAGTTTTGCTGGATCCTCTGCTCAGTCTCCCAAGGGTGCAATTAAGGTTTTAGTAGGCTGTGGTTCTCATCTGGAGTTTGAGAACTTTTTCCAACCTTATTCACGTTATTGCCAGAATTCAATTTCTTGCAGTTGTACGTCTGTGTTTTCTTGTTGGCTTGACAGAGCGCCTCTCAGCTCCTAGAAGCTGCCCTCCACTGCTCCTTGCCATGTGGCCACTGTGCATGGCAGAAGCAGGGAGAAGTCTTATAAAGTACATCATTATTATCATGGGATGATTGCCCCATCATTTTGCTAATTTAACGTAATCTCATGAAGAGACACCAGCCCAGGATAGTCCCAGACCCCCACCTCGCATAGCTGCTGTGTGACATGAAATCTTCTCCACCCCAAACAGAGAGAAACCTTTTGTTTTTTCCTACCATGGATACTAAGATCTAAACATCAACTTTGGAGCTTTGAAGCTGCAAAAGGCAACCAAAATACTGTATGAAACCAGCAGTTTCCCAGTCACCACTCAGAACACAAGACAGTGGGACTGGGAAGCTTTGAGTGAGCCCTTCTCTGACCTCCTCCTGCTCTCCCACCACCTCCTCCAAAGCTGGCGTTTATCATCCCCTTGCTTTTCTTTATAGTTCAATCACACATGCACATAGTCAGCTCTCTAACCAATATATTTAGTTTCATTATGTTCAAACTTCACAAAAAGAGAACACTTGTGTATGTAGCCCTGTAGTTTAAAAAGAACCAGAATTACCAAAATGTTTAAATTTGGATAGAGATTTTGAGGATCATACACAGTTATTATCTATCAATTAACCAGATTCATCAAATAATGTTCTATTTCAACGTTTCCCAAAGTGGATTCCACACAGTACCAATTCAGCTGGATGTAAAGAGGAGTTTTTCAGTAAAAGGGTTCATGTCTGGAAAATACTGAGTTATTCAAATTAAACCAGTGAATGTATCAGTTTTTTACAGAGCCTTTAAGCACTACCAACTGGTGAATTCCAGGAGGGACTATGATATGCAATGTATACAAACATTTTCCCCCACAATACCTGGAACGTCTAGGTAGCAAGGAACATACATCACAAAATGTGCTTATCTGCTTTGATTCTTTTGCCTTCAGATCCCTACAGTAATAAGATTCTTTGTTTTCTCAATATTTTCTGATCTTTAATATTGTTAAGAAATACTATTCATGGATTTAAATTTTATACTATTTTTATAATAACTGGACCAAACAAAACAAAGTATATGCATACTACGATAAAAAACTCACATTCCTAAAATGCTTAAAAATACCTTTTTAAAATGATACAATTCAACTTTGTGAAAATGTAAATTAAATCTAGTCCTAAACTAAATAGCCTTTTGTCATCAATTGTATGTTAACATTTTACATAATATAGTATTTTAACCCCAAATTTAAGAAAGCACAAAGGAGAGGAATACTAGAAAGAAAGAAGGGGGAAAAGCAGAAAGGCAACAAAGGAAAGAAAAGGGAAAGGGAAAATATGGAAAATTATGAATAAACCTGCTGTAAATAGGGAGGGAGGGAACAGAGGGAAAGGGTGGGGAAGAGGGGGGAGAACCAAGATGCATCATGTACAGGTACAAAATAAATGTGATGAATGTGGCCATTATATGTAAAATGTATCAATACATGTTCTTGGTTTAAAATAAAAAAAAAGAAAGCCCAAAGCAATAATATTGGAATTCTATTTACAAAAGTATTTATGCTTTTTAAAAAAATAACAGCTTTACTGAACTAATATTTGCATAACACACAATTTAATAACTTAATGTGTAAGATTCAGTTTCAGATTTTAGCACACTGATAAAGTTGTACAACCATGACCACAATCAAACGTAGATAATTTTTGCTACCCCAAAACAAAATACTCTACCCACGAGCTATCATCTTCCAATCCCTTCTCCCTAAATCTAGGCAACCACTGAGCTACTCTCTATCTTCACAGATTTTCCTGTTAGCGAATTTTTAAAAATTCAAAATAGACCATGCTCATAGCAATAATAAAGACCTTAGCATATCCAAAGAAATGGAAATCCTGCAAAATGATACCTCACACCATATGGAGTAAAACTAGAAACCAACAGCAGAAACATACAGTACTTAGACTACAGTAAGTGTATTTTTTCCTCCTCTTTTTTTCTATTAACTTTTTCATATAAGGGAAACCATGGGAGGTTCAAACTTCTGTATCTGACTTACTTCACTTAACATTATGATCTCAAGGTACATCCATTTTCCTACAAAAGCCTCAAGTTAATCTTTCTTTACAACAGAGTAGTACTCCATTGTGTATAAATACCACATTTTCTTTATCCATTCATCTGTTGATGGGCATATAGACTATTTCCAAAACTCAGTTATTATGAATTGTGCCACTGTAAACATGGGTATACATACATCACTGTGGTATAATGTTTTTTAACTCTTTTGGGAAGATACCTAAAAGGGGGAATAACTGTGTCAAATACAATTTCTATTTTTAGTATTTTGAAGAATCTCTATAGGTATTTCTATACTGTTTGTATCAGTTTACACTCCCACCAGCAATGAAGAGTGGCTCCTTCCTCCCCATAGCCTCACTGGCATTTGTTTTCAGTTGATTTCTTGATAACAGCCATCCTTTCTGGGGTGAGATGAAATTTTTTTTTTTTTTTGAGACAGGGTCTCGCTATGTAGTTCAGGCTGACCTTGAACTTAGTATGTAGAGGAGGCTGGCCTCAAAATCACGGCGATCCTCCTGCCTCAGCCACTCAAGTGCTGGGATTACAGGTGTGCACCCACCACACTCAGCAGATGATATCTTATTTTTTTTTTAATTTTTTTATTATTTTTTACCAAGAACATGTATTGGTACATTGCATACATAATGATCATAATCAACATGGTTATTTTGTACCTGTACATGATACATCTTGGTTTTCCCCCCTCTTCCCCCCTTCCCCTCCCCTCCCTTCCATTCACCCACCCCTCCCTATTTGCAATAAGTGTAACTACACTTTA